>CM060949.1:175768827-175803827 GCA_030765055.1 Mantis religiosa | reverse complement strand
GGGATAATTTCTTGTCTCTTATTGCGTTTGAAATGTCTTCATTCCATATTCTTAATCCTTTCTTCTTACGATATTTTCTTTTTTTGCCCAACACTTCATTAGCTATCGTTTTTACAGCTTGTATAATATTCTCCCATTCCTCATTGACATCCTTTCTTATTTCTTGTTTTTGTAAGTATGCAGATAACTGTCTTTGTCTTTGATATAATTCTTTTATGCTCTCTTCTTGTAATAGGTATATTTTGAATACTTCTTCAGTCATTCTTTCATGACATTTCATTTTCCTCCATCTTGTTTAAAGGTGTATCTTGGATACTAATAGATAGTGATCAGTTGATATATCACTTCCCCGATATACTCTTACATCTTTTACTTGTGATGATAATTTGTTGTTTGTAATAACATAATCGATTAATGATCTACATCCTCTTGCGCTCCAAGTAAATTTATGGATGTCTTTTTTCCTACAAAATGTATTCATCATCTTTAATTTGTTAAACGTTGCAAACTGTCTCAGTTTTTCACCGTTAGTATTTGAAGTATCTTCACCAAATGTACCTATGACATCTTTAATCGGTAATTTACCTACTCGGGCATTCAAATCTCCTGATATTATAAGGTAGTCACATTTGACATATTTACTGACTTCCTTACTTAGTTCTTCATAGAATGTTTCACTATGTTCTTTTTTACCCTCTTCAGGGACATATACTCTAATTACTGTCAAGTAGCCTCTAGATATTTTAAATCTGACAGTTAATATTCTGTCATTTATATAAATGTAAGAGTCTATCTTGTTAGCCCAATTTTTATCTATACTGCAACTCCACTGGCTGCTCTTTGTTGTTTACTAACTCCACTATAAATCAAGGTGTAGTCTCCTATATTTTGCGTTCCTTTAAGTTTCTTTTTTGTTTCTGTTAGAATCACTATATTAGTATTTCTTTCTTCTAGTTCTTTAATAAGTTCTACCTCCTTATTAGCTAAACCACGAACATTCCAGGTTCCGAAGAGTAGTTTGTTCCATATTCCAAAATCTTTATCCTTTTTCTTGCCAAGTTGTCTTAGTTGTTGTCCATCCGGCTCATTACCTTTAAGCTCCTTCCTTTAAATTTAATTTATGACAACAACACTGTTTTCACCACTTCCATGAAGGGAATTCCATCAATTTACCTAAAAAAATAGTGGTTTAGCTATGAAGCCTGGGACTTAAGTACTTGCAACAGAGTATGTCGCCACAAAAAAGAGCATATCTCATTGTACAAGGGGAGTTCAATATGTAATGCAACACATGTTTTCTCTCGACCAATTTTGGTTGGAAAAACCTGTCATTTCTTGTGGAACATTTTCAAACATTCTCACTTGTCTCGTAAAGTTTTATTGACTTCCAATAGGTGACAGCACTATACGGAGCTTTTAAAATGGCATCTGTAATGGCGGTGCGTTCCAAACAACGGGCAGTGTTTGAGTTTCTTTTGGCGGAAAACCAGGGCATCTTAGATATTCATAGGCACTTGCAGAATGTCTACAGTGATCTGGCAATGGACAAAAGCACAGTGAGTCATTGGGCAAAGCGTGTGTCATCATTGCCGCAAGGTCAAGCAAAACTGTCTGATCTTCCGCATGCTGGGTGGCCGTGCACAGCTGTGACTCCTGCAATGCTGGAGCGTGCGAACAGTCTCATTAGAGATGATCGCCAAATCTCAGTCAAACACCTGAGTGTTCAACTTGACGTCTCTGTTGGTAGTGTTGTTGCAATTGTTCACCAGTTGGGATATTCAAAGGTTTGTTCCCGCTGGGTCCTTCGATGTCTAACCAAAGACCATAAAAAGCAAAGGAGAATTGCTTGCTCGTCATGAGGCTGATGGTGACAGTTTTTGTCAAACATAGTTACCAGCGATGAAACATGGGTTCATCACTTCGAACCCGAAACAAAACTGAAATCACTGGAGTGGCGCCTCACCCACTCCCCTACCAAGAAAAAGTTTAAAGCCATACCCTCAGCCAGTAAAGTCATGGTTACAGTCTTCCAGGACACTGAAGGGGTTATTCTGTTCGATGTCCTTCCCCATGGTCAAACGATCAACTCTGAAGTGCATTGTGCTACTCTTCGAAAATTAAAGAAATGACTTCAGCATGTTCGTAGACACAAAAACCCGAAAGAACTTCTCCATGACAATGCAAGACCTCACACAAGTCTTCGCACCCGAGAGGAGCTCACAAAACTTCAGTGGACTATTCTTCCACATCCTCCCTACAGCCCCAATCTAGCACCGTCGGATTTCCATATGTTTGGCCCAATGAAGGGCGCAGTCCGTAATACGCACTATGCAGATGATGAAGTTATTGATGCACTACGACGGCCCCGATATCAACCAGTGGAATGGTACTGTGCAGACATACAGACAAAGGAAGCAACATAACATTTGAACAGAAATACCTTGTAATCTTTCACTATGCTAAAGGTCTTATGCATAGAGAAATTGTTGCTAAGGTGAATACACCATGGAACCCTATTGGAGACATTATCCGATGCTACAGAGAAGAGTACAGAATCAAATCTTTGCCACAAACAGTAACATTCCACAGAAGTTGAATCAGAGAAGAGACTGCTTATAAGTACCCCAAAAATTGCAACTGCATAACAGCTGACTAATGGTAATGATGTACACCCAGAACCAGTTAGAGGGGTTTTTATTGAAGAAGGATACAATGGAACAGTGGCAAGAAAAAAGCCTTATATTTAACCACTTCATCAATGGCCATTTAAACCCTTCACAGGCTGGAAACGAATACCCAATAAACAGAACAAGGCATTTAAATTGTTAAATGCTATAAAAATGTTTCATAAGTACACATTCGCATCTTCCATATTTATTAAGTAATTTAAACAAAACAAAAACTAGTTTAAAACCCATTAAAGGCAGTATACATCCACAGTATCAGTAAAGTAGAAATAATATTAATAAATTGTTGAGATTTCATTATTTTGTTTCACTGTAGCAAAAGCCATTCTTTGCGTCGAACACATCTAGTATTATAATCATTTTGTTTTGTGTGCATACAAATGAATGTAGATATGTATAGCTGCATAAGTGACTTTTCCGGTTCAAGGTTTTAATGTTAAGTTTGTCCTACCAAGCGATTGTCATTGTATATCTGGTGTGTTACACACACACACACACACACGCTGGAAAGAAACAAACCTCTCTTAGTATCTGTATGTACCTCTTGTTACAGTATTTCACAACTGAAGTTTATGTTAGCTTTATGTAGCTGTTTTCACTCAGTATTTTAGTTATTTATACTCTCTTGATGTTCAGAATAATTTCTTATAGCTATCGAGAACTAAATGAATGTCATATTTGAAATTGTTAAATTTCATGGCTTAAAATGGCTCATCCTAGTAATGTAGCAAATAAATTACTTGTGTAGGTTGTGTATGGGACTTTCACATTATTTTAGAAAATGTGGAAGACCTTTTGCTGTTTGACATGATTTGGATATTGATGGCAAGTTTTTAGATATTGAGAGAGGTGTTTAGAATGTAGGTAACAGTGAGGAAGAAAATGACCCGCTTCCTTCAGGTGTTCATGAAAAATCAACATTGTGAAGTGGTCAAAATAACTCAAACACAATTTTTTTTTTTTTAATTACTGGCTTAGCATCTCTCAATCTTATGGAAACAAACATATATGTGAGTAGGATGAAGGAAGCCCTGATCTCTAAAAGCAATTTAGGGCGTAAGAGGATAATTCAGAAGTTGACAGTATACATGTTATTTGTAAACCTACATTAGACATGTCCTAGTCTATAGATGGCATGTTAGCTGCACCATTTTCAGGAGAAATAACGGGTCAAATATGGGTGGTGTGGATCAATTATTAGTAGCTATCGCTCTTTACAAAAAAGTTAAATGGTAAAGAAAGTATTTTTATGCTAGCTGGATGTAACCATACACAGTTGTTTAATAGTTTGTAGAGCTCTAAATTCATGCAAGACAATGGCCTACCTGAACTTACATATCAATAGCTCGTAACCTAATTGAGTACTAAAATATTTAGAGGTCTGTTCATACTGAGGGTAAGAAGTCCACCACTACAACACCCCTCATACTTGAGAGAAAACTTTTTCCTAAAAGGTTACCACTCACAATCGAAAAAGTCGCGATCATTTCGAAAATGTCTAGTGTGTTGCAAAAAAGAAGTTTGCAAGGAAACCAATATTAAATGCTGTGAATCTGAAGATGTGTCCTTGCGTGTTTATCCAGGTTTTTGAGGTGTGCTATTCATAAAGAAACCCTTAAGGGTAAGTTTTCGTCCCTTATAGAACTAATTTAAATTTAATATAAAAATTATTTGTGGTTGGTTTATTGACACTCGTCACTTACAACCACAAATAATTTTTATATTAATTTTGACGTCACTGTTACTAAATTCCTCCAAACACACATAATTTAAATTTATTGTAAAATAGGAAGATTAAAGCAATTGGCGTTAAATAAGCATTAAATGCATGTATGTGCAGGATGTCTTCGAGGGTAGTCTGAAAAGTTTCCGACTGCAACATCTAGATGGCAGCACTCATAAATAAAAGCTAGTGAATTTCGTTGTATATCTGTTGACAGTTACTCACTAAAGTTTAAGCCATTTTGAACACTCACTTGTTATGTAAGAGTCATTTGAGTGAGTTGATGTGAGTGCTTTTATGATAATGGACAAAATGGAATATTGAGCTGTCATTAAACATCTGTTTTTGAAAGGCAATGCACCTACGCAAATCAAAGATTAGTTGGATTCTGTGTATGGGGACTCTGCACCATCATTTATAACACAGCGAAATTTTGGGCAGCTGAATTTAAATGTGGCCATAAGAGCTTGATAGACGATGAACGTTTGGGACGTCCAAAAACTGCAACTACCAATGAAAACATTGCCAAAGTTCACCAAATGGTGCTAGATGACTGCCGAATTAAAGTGAGAGAGATAGAGAGGCTATGGACATGTCAAATAAAGGTATTTGTCACATATTAAATCAACATTTAGACATGAGAAAGCTGTCCATGCATTGGGTGCCGCGTTTGCTCATGTTAGACCAAAACGTGATTGAATGAACATTTCAAACAGTTTAGGCGCAATAAATCCAAGTTTTGGCGCTGATTAACTGCTGTAGATTAAACTTGGATACACCATTATATGCCGGAAAATACAGTCCAAACAGTAGACTGCAAAGAGGTAACCGGCTCCAAAAAAAAGCAAAAACTGTTTTTTCGGCTTGAAAAGTGATGGCAACTGTTTTTCGGGATAGTCATGAAGTTATTTTAATTGATTATCTTCAAAAAGGAAAAACCATTACAGGAGCACACTACATATCATTACTTGACAAGCTGAAGGCAGAACTTACGGAAAATGGCCTTATTTACAGAAAACAAAATTAGGCTTAAAGAGCATTTTGGGAACATCAGAAACAAAGAAATAGATAAATTGGCAGTAGCGTACCATTTTTGGAAGGAGAATTATGATATAGAACGAGAAATCCACTTATTAAAAAGTGTCCAAGATCCAGTTGCATTTACCACATTGGAAAAAATCTTCATAAAGAAATATGAAAGAAAATTGTTTAATTTCGACACTACCTTTGAAGAAATACCTTTGAAGAAAACCCAAACTTCAAGTTCATCAAGATACCGACAGAGATGCACCTATTGCCTCCAAGAAGTTCACCAAACCAACATCTGTTAGTCGACAACAGCTGAAGATGTTAGGAAGATCCTAATGAAACGCGTTCAAGGTAAATAGTAGCAATAAGTGGCGGATTGAGTATTAGTTCGACTCAAAATTATATTAAAAAAATCCTGTTTCACCAAGACAGTGCACCATCTCACACCTCAGTGGTTGCAGTGGCAAAAATCCACGAATTACGGTTTGAACTGCTTGACCGTCCACCTTATTCACCAGATCTGACCCCAAGCGACTTCTTTTTGTTTCCTCATCTGAAAATTGCGCTCGTTGGACAGAGATTTTCGTCAAATGAAGAGGTAATCACCTTCGTGAACAATTATTTTGCAGAGAAAAATGCTGAGTACTATTTGGACGGGTTACACAGATCAGAGCATTGCTGGGAGAAGTATGTAGAGTTACAAGGAGACTGTGTTGAAAAATAAAAATAAATAAAAAATCTTAAAAAATGTCTTGTATCTTTATAAGGTCGGAAACTTTTCAGACCACACTCATATACACGCTCATATCAGTTTGGGCCATTTTAACTTGGACATCTTATGACGTCCATATCGGTGAAAGGGTTAAAATATAAAAACCTAATAGGGCAGAGAGGTTGCTAAAGGTCTGTACAAAAAATAGACTAAGAGTGGTGGAGTGATACAATTTTTGTTGAAGAAAGTCCCTTTTATGCATTTCATACAGACAGGAGGGTTTGTGTTTTGTGCAAGTTCAATACAGAGCTGAATGCAATGTACACTCTACAGTGAAATATAAAGGCGGCAATTTTATGGTATGGGGTTGCATATCAGTGGAGTGGCACATTTGATATTCATTGATAACACCATGGATAAGTACCAGTATCTCAACAATTCTTGGGGAAAAGGTTCACCAGTGTGCAGAGAAATTAGGTTTAGGAAATACTTTTATCAAAATACTGAACCAAAACACCAGGCATATGTTGTCAGAGAATGGTGGTTATATAACTGTCCAAAAGTAAAACATCCACCCCTACAGAGTCCAGATCTTAACCTAATAGAAAATTTACGAAGTGAGGCAAATAAAAAAAAATCAAATTCTCCCATCTCTTCTAAGTTCAACTAATGAAAAGACTACATGAATTGGTAAAAATTGAACCTGCCTGTACAAGATGATGATGATGATGATGATGATGATGATGATGATGATGATGATGATGGTGATGGTGATGATAATTTCTAATATGAAATTACGCCTGTTAGAAGTAATCAGCCTTAAATGACACCCTACAAAGCAAGAAATTTAACCATTATGCACGAATGCATATGCAGATGTGTTTTTGACAGAATATTTCAGTGATTCTTGAAGTACCAGCAACTGCACTGAAATATTTTTTGTTAACATCTGCTGCATTTTTAGAAGAATGATTGTTTTTGTTACTGTTACAAATGGCATGTAGTTATATGCATATAATTTTAGTTTAATGTTTATAGTTCTTTTTAGGAAAATACAAATAAATGTCTGAATTTTAGAACTTTGACCAAATATTTTTTGAGTAACTGTATATATCAAGGTAATGTATCTGCTGAAATAAAAAAATTCTTTTCTCTTATTCCTTTGACTTTTTTGCACCAGAACATATAGTGCCCAGAAAATTTTAATTATCTGTTTCAACCATTATTAAGATATTGTTTTTATTCATTAAGAATCCCTTTTCGATATGTTCATACATATGAAATGTTTCTTGCACCATACAGTTTATCATATTATGTCCCAAAGTTTTAATTTTGGCTTAGTATTTTAATATAAAAAAGTAGTTGTGTAGCGATTTCTTAAGTTTAATTAGTTGAAGAAAAAAGAACATTTTTAATCACATATTATTGACTGAGCGGGTTGGCTCAGGTAGTTTCATCTGTGACGAAAATGTTGGGACACTGCTCTCCTTTTGTAGGTTAAAAATAAGGAGTGTGTTTTTGAGTATAACAATGGGTTTATTTGAAAGTCATGGAAAGCTATGTAGAACTTAGCCATTATCAGTATAAATTAAAGTGTTCAGATCATGTCATTATTAAAATTTCAAAACGGTCACAAATTAAATGTACTTCATAGCACAATATGAACACAGTCAAAGTATGCCTACCATCTTTACCTGCTTTTCAGGATACTTTTAGAAGTACAATAGTTCAAGATACCTGTTTGTATGATTGCCTACAGTTTATAGGCAAATAGCAAATCATTGCAAATTTTAAAATTGAATCTTACAGAACAATTAGCTGTGGCAGTAACAGCAAGGGCATAGAGTAACAGTATTACTCTATGATAATAACTGTAATACTCCCACTGATATGGATAATATGTGCATTGAAGTCATACATATGAAAAACAACCAGGAGCATTGTGAATGTGTATGTTAGACTATAGTATTTCCAACTGAAATCATTTTTTGCAATTAATTATTGTGATTAGCAGGAAGTAGGTAGAAAAAGAATATTTGAATGAATAATTTGTAGAATAGCTATGAAAATAAATGATACTGAAGAGTGATAAATATGTAACTCTTAATACCTCGGATGTTTTGCTATATTAATCTCATAAATTAAAATTTGTTTTTTCCACCCAGAATGTAATGGCAAAATAGAGTTAAATGGTTACAAGAATTGGTAGAAACAAGAGTCCATTTTCATATAGATTTTACAGATTAAGCTGCAATTTTATATAGTGAAAATACATCAAAAATAAAAATATCAGTGTCTTGGCATTTTATCTTGTAACGCCCGTACTTAGGAAAAAATTACGAAGTTTTTTAAACTGCAACAGCTGACTTCAGCTCAATGATCAGCTGCCTGGGATAGGAGGCTACAAATATCATCAGCATGCAAGACCACAATAAAGATAACTTATTTCCAAAATTCCATGTAACAAATAGAAAATTGGCTGCAGTTGTATTTCTTTTTTCCCCAGTGATGAATGTGACTCAGAAAGAAACTGGAAGATAAAAATTGCGCATTTTTATAAGTGCTGTGTTTGATACTTTTAAACACAAATACATATGCAAGAAATTATTATCAGTGAACTATTTTATTTGAAAATAATTTTTTCCTTGCCTGTGGGAGAGTAGGTCAAGACTTATTTTATTTTCAATTTAGTTATACCTAAACAAAAATCCCAGTCAGTCTGTATCATTAATGTGACAATGGCCTCTTGTAACTACGAAAGTAAAATATTGAGAGACTGTATTGTTGCAGCCTTGAGTACTCTTTCAGTGCTAGCCTACTGATTCCAAGGTTGCTAGTTCAGATCTGACCCAGACCAATGATGTTCTTAAAACCAGTAGCCCTATAGCAGTAGATTTATTGGCATGTAAAAGAACTCTTACAAGACAGAATTCCAGCACACCAGTGGCACTGATATGATCCTGGCAATTGGCAGTGTTGTTAACAAACAACATATTTATTTTAACTTTCAGTTCTGTGCTTGAATTACTTCATAAGAAACACTTCTAAAATTGCTTACTATTTGCTTATTTATGAGCTCATAATTTAGTACAAACTTAATAGCTCAAAATTGTTTCAAATTATACAGTATGCACTTGTTATGAAATAAAACAAAGTAAAGGAGGTAATAAAATGTTTTCACTTAGTCATTTGTTGTATAACAGTTAAAAATTATAATGAATGAACACAGGCTGTTAATAATGTAGAGATAATGAAGCAGAGAATTACTTACAGATTGCTTACTGAATTCAGCTAATTAAAACTAAGGCCAGAAATTCTGGATTTGAGTACAAGATATGTTGTTTTTGTTGTTGTCGTTTTTCCCATGTTTACTCATGTTTAATTTTAACTTTCGTTAAAAGTGATGTGTTTCGTCCTGCAGTTTTATGCAATATGAAAGTTTTCTCTGTTAATTTATTGCCAAGTTTAATGGGATTATAGAGTCTGGCCTATGGACAGATGTTCAGATGAAAAACCTGGTTCATCTACAGTTTAGCTTATTAATTCAATTGGTAGGTCCAGAATTTATAAACAATATATCAGCACTGTTCTGCCACACAGGCTATAAGTAGGCTAAGGCGGGAAAGCTCAGTCATAGCAAGTCACCTTTAACCTTTCCCATTTGTAATGTTAGGTATAATCACAAGTATGCAGAGGAGAAGTAAACAGCTCCAGCTGAGTGTTTGGTCTAGATATAAGTAAATGTTTTGCAGAGAGTGAAATAATGTCAATATTAAATTAATTCAGTTTCAATTCTCATTTTAAGCCATTTGGTAAAGAAGAAGATATACATAAAAAATTAATTTTTCATAAATTCAAAAATTATTAATTAGATAACTTATTTATTTGACTTGGTTCAAAAGCAGACCAGATATAAGGAGAAAATCCAATTGTGTATTACTTGGGACAAATAGCTTTAGCTTTTATATATGTGTTTGGGAGGAATTTAGTGACAGTGACGTCAAAATTAATTTCAGAAACTATTTGTAGTTGGTTTATTAATACTCGTCAGTTATTTATATTTATGAGAGACTAGTTTCAAAGACATTCGCCTCCATTTTCAAAGTTGGAAAGAGATTGAAAATGGAGGCGAATGTCTTTGAAACTAGTCTCTCATAAATATAAATAAGTGACGAGTATTAATAAACCAACTACAAATAGTTTCTGAAAAAAAAAAAAGCTTTAGCTTTATTTAGTGTGACAATAGCAGGAACTATTATGATGTGATGGCTGCCTATAGGCTGCATATTAAGTTGTTAATCTAGTTAAGTGTGGTGTGATGCATGAGTAACGCAGTTCAGTGTACCGTCGTATCAGAAAGTAGGTATCTCTATTAATAATTTTCAAACCTGGAATTTTTTTTTTTTTTTAAAAAAGTCGCCCTGGATGGTTGTAAACTCACAAGTGAAAGGATTATTCAAAATGTTTTCCAGTTCTGCACAGAGGAAAAGCAAAGCAGTCTATTGTGGTTCTTCCTTTTGCAAAGATAGTGGCTAGAATGGCTACGGCAGTAGAAAAAGTGAAGCCATAAAAAAAATAAAAAAAAAAGGGTTAAAAAATTTGAAAAAGCTAGTGCCTCAGATACAAGTTAGTTTTCTAGGAAAACAATGTTATCGGAAAAAGAATTTTCAAATAGACTATTTCCTTAAATGTGTCATTTGCAGAACTTTTTTAGAATATTATGAACTGCATAAAGAAATTCCAACAGTGAAGAATTTATTCTATGCAGTAAATGAGAAAATTAATTTTGGTTGTGGACAGAAAATGTTCTGACGGATATTAAAGGAAGTGGGGTTTAGTCTCAAATAATATAAAAATATGTGACACATTTTAGTGGAATGCCAGGAAATAGATTCCTGCCATATCGCTGTGATTTAAACCCCACTGAACTGATATGTAATATCATGAAGCAAAAAATAGCATAAAAATAAGTCAGTTTTGTTCTGCTCTTTAGCGTAGCACATTTTCTGCCTTCAATAGTGTAGGTATTTTTGTGACATGCTGTTTAGCTCTCCTCCCCTCTGTTAGACAGCCTTGTGGTATAAACAGATAATAATGCCTGCACTCGAGGTATCTTCCTAACTTCCAGAACAGTGTAACTCAAAAACAAAAAGCTGGTTAAATACCACCAAAAATGTAGATCTCTTTAAAACATATCATTTGTGGCATTAACCATTTCAAAGATAATGTTTGTTGTTGGTTTGAATTCTAGAATGTTTCAGGCTGATTTGCTGACGTCTGATCAGTAAGTGGGTCCAGCAACTCTCACAGATATGTGAACATATTTTGTTAATTAACTCTTACACATAAATACTTTGCATTTGCTAGGATCTCTGAAATATAGGAAAATCATAAGTAGTACAAAAGATAGGATGGAAATAAAAGGAAAAACTAAAGCCCTATAAGTAAACAGATAACTTTTTAATCAACTATTTAAAGTGCTCAAAATGGCACCTGCCTATTTTTTGCATATCCTGGTTATGTGATGTTGAATGCTTTTTAAGAAATAAGAAGTATAAGGCATGTTTTGGTCAACCACAGGAATATTTGTTGGGACTTAAGCAGAATGTTTTTTCACTTAAACATGCTATGTGACACCTGTTGTGTTTACATTTGATAGAAATGCAAAATTTCTTACATTCCTTTGTGCTTCCCCAAGAATAGAAGCATTTTGATGTACAATACCAATTTTGGTGGGTATTGTTTCTCTCAACCAACTAATGCAACACCACGTGCTTGCTGTGGAGTCTACAATCTGTTTACTTAGTCATTCCCCTTGGCTTTATGCAGGCTGTAACATGTGAATAAAGAGATTCTGAAACTGGAGTGTAAATAAATCACAATTACATAGCACATACCACTGAGCTATCTATGTCCATTTACATCCTGTATAAGTTGTTTTAATATATAAATTAATGTACGTCTTCCATTAAGTCATATAGTATGATGAATGAAATGAGTGAAAAGATGCTCAAATGAGTTTAGAGTCCATAGAGCTTAGAGTTATCTGACGTTCATCTTTCAAAAGAAGGAAAAGCATGGGGAAAATACCTTATCCAGATAACTCAGTATAACTGAGATTCAAACTCAGGACCTTCCAAACAGGAGGCAGACATGATTCTACTTCTCTACAAAGGCCTGTGAATTTATAATGGGTGGAGAAATATATGTATTTTAGGTGGAAGCAACATAATTTAAGTATGTACCATATGAAAGTAATGAGTCTGTAATTCAAAAAATACTTTTTCAGCGGCGAGAGTGCTTTTCATTCAATGATGGCAACCTTTGGATGGGCAAAACATCCAATGATAAACAGGATAGATAGTTTACGTGAAGACATCCCCATTACATTAATTTATGGTGGCCGTTCCTGGATAAACAATACTTCATGGGATAAAATACGTTCCAAAAGAAGTGGCAGTTATTTCAACATTCAGGTATTAGACTATAAAATTGCTTCTTTTTTAATTATTTTTACTTTAAGCAATATTTTATATATCTTTGAAAATACACAATAAAGATGTTTTATTTGCATAGTCCAAAAAGTATAAAACACTCTTTGATACAAGTAACATGCTTTTTAAATATGTGTAGGTTATAACGGGTGCAGGGCATCATGTGTACGCAGATAAGGCAGATATATTCAATCGCCATGTGATTGAAGCATGCACAAAAACAGATTCTGGAGAACTTCAGAAAACATTTGACCAGTCAGAATTTGAGGTTTCTTCAGCACATGAAAATGACAGCTCAGAACCAGAATCAGATGATGCTGTTGACCCACCACCTAACATGAACAAAAGTGGCTCAGCGCAAGATTCTACAAGTTGATTTATTATTTATAAATAATTTCAAAGAGGCTGATAACTTACCCCTGATTAAAAATGCTATGTTTAATACTTAAAAAAGAACAAATTATTGGTTTTTGAAAAATTAATTGAATGTTATTTATAATGTAAGAAAATTCCCATTTAGAGTTTTTCTAAGGTTGAGAAAGAACTTTCTTCGGTTTAGGAGTATTATTAAATGGGAGTTTGCTTACATTATAGGAAAATGAAATTAATGAATATGCATACAACCCTACCTTTATTTTCTAAAATATGTGTTGTAATAAATATCACATTCTATTAAAATGAGAAAGTTCTTCCAATTGCTAGGAACAGTTAATTGCAAAAGTATGTTGACATGTACAATAGCTGCTATAATATAATAAAAGGCACAGATTTTCAGTAAATTTACTTGTGTGTATGTGTCATTAATAGGTTACTGTAAAAATAATGATATTCTTGCTACATTGTAAAAGGGTTCAGGTTTTATGCATAATTGAAATGCGCATACATCCAGACACTCAAGGTATTAGCACTCCTTTGCTTGGTTCTTTCCATCTGCTATTTTTCTTAAATGTAAAGTTATCTTACAATGGAACGTTTATAAATGTTCCATTAGAGCACAAGAGTTTCTCATCTCTAAGGAGTTTGCATTCACTATAGTAAAATGAACTGTATACTCTAGCTATGCTTTGGATCATAATGGAGTCTAGTGGATAGCCAATTAAAATACTAGTAACCTGTGCAAAGCTGCCAAATTATTGTTTGCAAAGAATATATATTTTTGGGTCTTACATAGTCATCTTAAATCAAAATGACAATTAAAAAGTCATCAATAATACAATAATTTTGAGACATTCTTTACCTTCACATCACAGCCATCATTCAAGAGACTACATGTTGGTTACATTGGTTTGTTTTAACTCTGTAAAAGGTAAAATATACGGACAACAGCTTCCTAATCTCACAGTTATAGTTACAATTACTTTGATAATAAGCACACACCTTGTCATTTGAGAGGGAAATATCTTCCTCTATTCCACAATTCTGGCATCTCAGAAAGCTTGCATTTGTACTAGAGAATTCAGTATCCAAATTAATGAATTCCTCCCCTGATGTTTTGTTTTAGTTCTTGCAAGTATGTGTTGCACATTTTTCAAGTTTTCTCTAAGAAAAAAATCAGAGTTAAATCAGAGGATGAGTGCCATAATCCTTTACAGATAAATCTATCTTCAAAAATATCTGAATTAAATTTAACTGCTTTTCAGCGATATGCACAGTAGCAGAATCTTGTTGGAAAACTTCACACAGACATTGTGTTGATCAGCTGCTTAAAAGGAGTGCGGGTATGATTTCTGCATCTTTTTGTATTTATAGTTTGTTACAAAATATTTTTAAATGGAGAAATTGTGTTTTAATCACCTTTCAACTTTGTTGCATGAGTTTAAAACATTTTATTTATCATACATAAGAATCCATTGGTGCACATCACCATTTGTAACTTCATTATCACTTAAAACTCACAAACTCTCAGTAACAAAACAGACTGAACTCACAACTTTTAAGATAACACTCAACTAAATTACTAATATTTAAAACTCATAAATTTATATGGCTTCAGTAAAAGTTCTATTCATTCACATCATGTTGCTGCAACCCAAAA
This sequence comes from Mantis religiosa, assembly GCA_030765055.1. NCBI lineage: Eukaryota > Metazoa > Arthropoda > Insecta > Mantodea > Mantidae > Mantis > Mantis religiosa. The sequence continues at coordinate 175,789,147 of CM060949.1, read as the reverse complement.
ACAAGCATAGTGCAGTGTGTTGGCAGCAGGAGTCCCATTCTGCTATTCAGTGGGTACCGTGTAAGGGAAAAGTGCTCTATATACATCTATTAAATGAAGGCTCCTCAAATCACAGCTATGCTATAAATACAGTTATAAACTTTATAAAATCTATCAAAATTTAACTGTGTTGGAACACCACAGTGAAGCGAAATAATTATTAAATTATAGATGAGTCATATTTATTACACATGAGCTTCATTTATGTACCTATATTGAGGACATGTTTCACAAATTATCATTCGCACCTTCGGCTCTAATGCAACTAAAGCTTAATCCAGTGGTGTGGGTGGTTCTGGAATTGCTACTGTCATCTGTTGATTTTGTGATGAATTTAAATGTGGGGTTGGCTTCTGGCGGGATTTCAAATTTCATTAGTTGGTTTTTTTGTTTTTCTATGTATATTCAACCCCAAATTTAAATTCATCACAAAATCAACAGATGGCAGCAGCAACTCCAGAACTACCCACATCACTGGATCAAGCTTTAGTCGCATTAGAGCTGAAGATGCAAACGATAGTTTGCGAAACACGTCCTCAATATAGGTACATAAGTGAAGCTGATGTGTTATAAAATCTGTTCAAACAAATGAACGTCTGGACTTTGGAAACAAATATAAAATCAGAAAAACAATAAGTGGGGATTAAATGTATCAGCCTTCTTGAGTAGTTATTCAGCTGTACCTTTTTTATGCTGTCAGGTATTTTGTTAATGTCTTGAGCATTTCACTTATTTATTTGTGTTAAATGAATTTATTTGGTCATGCCATTAAATTCAGCAAATAGCAGGTTTCCTAAGAAACGTGGTTTATGGTTATTTCATCATCTACTTGCACAGGAGAAGCAAATAGGTGTATTTTCTAATTTTCCGCCTGCAGTGTATGTATGTAACATTAACTATAAACTTTTAAGTGTAGGGTATGCTTATGAGTGAACACAGAAGTTTTTTCATTTAAAATAAATGCACCCATTTCCTGTATATCATAGAAAAGCTTTTTATGTAAATAGTTTATCTTTTATATATTGTTTAATTATATCATTCACATAAATTGTATATTGTTTGTATTTCACTTTCTATAAACAGTTTGGACCTATCCCATTTTGTGACAGATCATTCTAGTCTACATTAATACCCAACCCTCTGACAAAAGAAAATCTTAAAATTGCACTTTCTTGAAATATTTTGTGACTGACAATATAGTGGTATCTCAGAATAAATTCACAGTTTGGGTTGTTATTTGTGTGTTAAGTCTATGTAAGAAACAGTTCTATCTATGTAAGGTAGTTGAAACAAATATATGAAGTATGGCACTACATTTCTGTTAGTAATATAATAGAAGTGTGCTCTATAGCAGTAACAAAACTGTATTTATTGAATGCCTTAGAAATTACATATCCTGAAGGTTGATGCACATTGGCTTGTCATGAATAGAACAAAAAGACATGGAAAATTTCTGCTAGAATTGATTAAATTCTACAACATATTATAGTTGTTAAATAGTTAAAACCACACTTTATTTGAAAATAAACATCAGACTGCTCTTATGCATGTTTGGAGGAATTTAGTGACACTGACATGTAAATTAATTGAAGAAATTATTTGCAGTAGTCTTTAACACTCCATTACTTAGATTTTTATTTTTTGAGGGACTAGTTTCGGGAGCTGTTGCTTACATTTGTAACCTCCAAGGCCCAACTATTCTCTGTGGTTGCTGGTAATCTTCTCTGGTAGTGGAACTATGAACTTCTTTATCAGATTATTGACTGATGAGATTTCAAACTTTATTACTCTGTCTTTATATTCTGATATTAAGATATATTAAGAAAATTAAAAAAAAAAAAAGCTAAAGAAATCCATTAAGTCAGCAAGCACATTCACTAAAGAAAAAGAAAGCAACAGCATATTCAGTAGATTCACATACCACCCAAAAACATTTAATAAATTCAGAAAGGTCTTTAAAGAACAAATCATCTTGGCACCTACAAATAGATGTTCAGTATTAAAATAGTTAAATTCAAAAACAAAAGATGAAATTCCACCAATCAATAGAATCAGAATATACCAAATAAGTTGTAAGAATTGTAAAAGATTCTACATAGGACAAAATCAGAATCAAAGAACATTTTAGAAACATTGAAGCAGGAAGATAAGTCAGCTGTAGTATTTCATTTTTGGAATGAAAACCATAACCTTGATCCAAATTATTAAAAGTTGTGATAAATCATAACAAACTGACAATGTGGGAGAATATCTGAATATGGAAATATAAAGACAGAGTAATAAACGTTGAAATCCCACCAGTCAATAATGTGAAAAATAAGTTCATAGTTCTACCACCAGAGAGAAGATCATAGACAACAAGAACAAGATAGTCGGACCTTCTAGGTTAAACTGGAAGCAATGGCTCCCGAAACTAGACCCTCAAAAAATGAAAATGTAAATGACTGAGTCGGATTGAGCTGATCACTCATCCAGGAATCTCTCTGATCAGAAACTTCTGATCCTCAAACCATTGCCTATGGGCCTCGAGATTGTGGGGTTCAGAAGGCCCTATGTTCCACTTAAAGGAAATACAGGAATTCATTCAAGTGAGTGTGTAAAAAAACAACTACTAATAGTTTTATCAATTAATTTGGGCGTCACTGTTACTAAACTCCTCCAAACATGCATACATAAAAGTGTATTACTTATACTTAATGTAAGAAAGGCTGGCTCCATAGCGCAGTCAGTATGGCACCTGCCTGCCATGCGAGAGGTTCTGGGTTTGATTCCCAGCTGTGAGTGGGAATTTTTCTCCAAGCAAGGTAATTCCTTAAAGTATGAATGAGAGTGTGAATGGTGTGTGATCTAATGAATAAAATTCAAAGTACCAGCAAACCATTGTGTACAAGTTAACACCATCGCCAATAGGCAATATGTTCAAAAAAAAAAAAGGCTGCTGATATGATCGTTGCAGTTAAAGGCAGGGTATAAATAGAACAAAAAAATGTAAGAAAGCAGTAAATGAAACCTACAAATAATATTATAAAATAGAAGTATTTATAAACAGTGGAGCTTTATCAATAAAATCTTATTAAACCGCTTGTCAAACTATAAAAATGCTTTAGCTTCACTTACTTTTAAAATTAGTACATGTTTCAAGGACCACACGTCCCCATCATTGAGTGAAACATCAGCTGATGATGGGGATGTGTGGTCCTTGAAACATGTCCTAATTTTAAATGTAAGTGGAGCTAAAGTGTTTTTATAGTTTGACAAGTGGTTTAATAAGATTTTACCACAAATAATAGAGTGCTTATTTGTATGCAAATACTGTTAGTCATAATTCAGACTTTTAAAAAAATTAACTGCTGCACTCATATGACTTTCCCACTAAAATAGTAAAACACTAATAAAAATTAAAATAGTAAAACACTATTCTTACAGATGCTTATTTCTCTATCTACATTACATTAGTCGAGGTAAACATTATCGTTTTGCTAATTTTCTTGTAGATGCAAGGGGAATATGGGAATGCAGTAGCTTTTAAGCAACAGTCAACTCTTTATAAAGAGCTGGTTGCTATGTGATGCCTTTGAAAATTCTGTTCTCATTGCACAGCCAAGAGTTAAAAAGTAAATAATGGCTTCCCATTTGAGAAAAGTATAAGTATTACAAAACTCACTCAAATAACAAGGAATATCTCTGAAGTGATTCAATACACATAAAAAGTGTATCAGATATAAATTGTGTATTTTAACAAGATCTACATTTTTTATGCAGTAAGATTTTATCTATCTTTTGTGGTTTCCGAGTTATCCAAAAGTCATCCAGAATGTAGGGGGCTTCTTAGGACATTTCCAAATAATTCAAGATATATATTTTAGTTATCATGAAAATATCTTAAACATAAATTGTAATCAAATTCATTAGTCATTTTTAAGAAAATCAACATTTTTAAAAACTTCTCTGTTTAAAGGATAGTCTGGGATAAGGATGATTTTCTTGAAAATCTTTGTGTTACATCCTTGGAAAATGTTAAACATAAATACCAAGTTTTGTACTTAGCCTGATTTTTATTTTTGAGTTATGCTGTTTACAAATACACACTCCATTTTCTGAGAATGCTCTTTTTAATTCAGGGGACCTCATTTCCAGTGAAATCTTCATATAAAGTTTTTTGGTGCAGTGCATAACTTTCCCTACTTACTGTAAGTACATAATAGAAAAAGTAATAAATGCAAAAAAGAAGCATTCAAGTACTAGTGCCTTGTAGTGAGATTTAAAATCATAAATTTTTATTTCATGTCATTCACTAGTTGATTATGTGACTAATTATAGAAGTGCTATATAATTAGTTATATATAATTATATATAATTAGTGCTATATAATTGTAGTTTTTAGAACTTTAGTAGCATATGCATACTGATAACACTTTCATTATGTGTGATTGGAGGAATTTAGTAACAGTGATGTCAAAATTAATTTAAAAAAAAACAGTGTTATCAAGGGACTAGTTTTGGAAACCATCGCTTCCATCCTCAACTTTCTCCAGCTAGCATCTGTTGTTTTCTCTCTGGTGGTGGAACTACAAACTTCTTTATCAAATTATCTACTGGTAAGATTTCGAAGTTCATTACTCAGTCCTTATTTTTCCATATGAATATTGTTCCATCTAGGATTGTAAGAAGATGGGGGTGTTACTCTCAACCCTAAATAACAACGGGGAAGGAAGGGAAAATAAGGAGTGGTGGAGCGACATGGGATTTGTTAGGAATAACAAACAGAGTCAACCCAGGTTAATAAATATATTCCCGGACTCAGCTTTAAGATACAAGTCCCCTCTGAGATCTTGAGGCGATCTGGGGCAGTAAACTAAGTTAATGCTTGATTTTATATGCCATATCTTTGGGGATGTGTTGACAAAGGCCTGAGCGAGGGATCTCCAGGCATGGAGTCCTGCAGCAGAGCCCAGCGGTGCACTCAAACTAAAAGCGCTCGCATGCGCTACCTTTAATAATTTAAGTACCCACCTGCCAAAAATGGCGGCTACCTGTTTACTCAGCAGCCCTTACGTCAGCTGATTCAATCCAGCGCACTCCTGCCGATTCAGCTCTCTGTCTTACCCAATTGTCTTAATTCACGCATTCCAGAATCGCGCCACCTGTGATCATGCGACTTTGGATTGTCGGGAAAGCTGATTTATCAGTCCAAAGTACGTATCCTGTTCAAAATATTTATTATTATTATTATTATTATTATTATTATTATTATTATTATTATTATTATTATTATTATTATTATTATTATTATTATTAAATTATTATTATTATTATTAAATTATTATTATTATTATTATTATTATTATTATTATTATTATTATTATTATTATTATTATTATTATTATTATTATTATTATTATTATTATTATTATTATTATTATTATTATTATTATTATTATTATTAAATTATTATTATTATTATTAAATTATTATTATTATTATTAAATTATTATTATTATTATTATTATTAAATTATTATTATTATTATTAAATTATTATTATTATTATTAAATTATTATTATTATTATTATTATTATTATTAAATTATTATTAAATTATTATTAAATTATTATTATTATTATTATTATTATTATTATTATTATTATTATTATTATTATTATTATTATTATTATTATTATTATTATTATTATTATTATTATTAAACACTTCCATTATTTAGATCTACCTATTCATTACTGTCATCAGTGTTATCAGATGCAAGCTGTAGAAGAATGTGGTCCAGTTGTATTGTTAACACATGCACAACATAATGTGTTCCAAAACTATTGATGCCTCACTAGCATGGTTATTTTGTACTGCAAGTGTAAGGATACAGTATATAAAAACTATGCAAATTGTACCATAAACATAACATACAAATGAGAAAGTAAATTAATATATTTTGTACATAGGGGCTACAAAGACATGACAAATTAATGAAAAGAATGTATCTAAAAAAATGCAGTTGGTCTAAATATTACTGGAAAGGTTTGATAACTGAAAAATTTAATGTATATTGACGAAAAATACAGAAATGAAAAACTGATGTTCTACTGTATTTGGAAAATTGTATTGCATTGCCAAAGACTTCTATGAGAAGAATGCAGATATTAAAATATTCAATTTATCTGCAATAACCCTTTTCATACCCGTAACTTTTTCCAAAAAATTTTTTTGTACTACATTTAAATTCACTTAGGTTAATGTTTGCTTGGTCTCCAGTTATCAGTTACAAGCATTTAAAAATGAGTTGTTCTTCATACTGTCCCTTCCAAATTGTAAAATAGGTCTGTATTGCCTAGTTTGAATTATTTTCTAGACACCCATTTGGATAGAAGAATACAGTATGTAGAGGATATGTGTAAAATGGAAATGCATGGAAAAGTCACATCAAACTGCTGTTCTTTAGTTTTAAATCAAAAGCAGTATATATATAAAAATAAAACATTTGCTTTACTGTTAATAGCTTCATTTTTTTAATTTTAATAAATTATGCCTTTGCAACATTACACAGGCTGTGCAGTATTTCAATATTTTTCCACTGAAGGAAGTCTCCAATGCTTCATTGATTTTCAGGAGGAGTAGAGATCAGTCATGTAAGCAGAATTTCAGTTTAATACAAAATGTCTAAAAAAAAGAGCCAGTGAGTAGATGTTAGTAATTTTCTCCTGTAATATCATGGAATCTGCTAGTATTTTCTTGCCTTCTATCAGTGCAACTTTAATCCATGTTTGTTGAAGAAAGACCAAAACATCCCAAACAGTGACAATTTAATCTTTCATGGAAAATGCTTGCAAGTTTTTGTTCTGCCCATGACAGGCCATTGCATCGGCTTTAACCCTTAAAAGTGTAACATTACCATCAGACAAACTTCCAGCAAATGAGGAGACAGCTACCAGCAGCCTCATCCATCATTAAGTTCCTGAACCTCTTACTGATTGCATTACAGGCAAAGATCATGAACAGCTTCCACATTAGCCTTCATGCAGATTATAGAGTTTAGTCCATTGCATTGAATGACTCACCAAGATTGAGAAACAAATTATTATATTTTATAAGAACAGCAAAGCAAAGCTAAAATATCCAGTTGAATCATGAAATACAAAAACAAGTATCTTAAGCTCCCTTCAATATACATATATGTCAGGTTTCCAAAAATAGAACCTATTAATAAATGTCATCCATCACATTCTTCACCCTTCCTCTGGTAGCAACATGGAATCTCATGCAAACTATTTTAGAATTGCTCAGTTGGAACCTCACTAGTTTATTCCATTTCTCTAACTTGAAGAAATTGAGTCTTTTAAACTTACCAGCAAATTTGAAAGAGACATTTAGTATTAACACTAGTCACAAATAATGCACACAGCACAGAGCAAGCAAAATAGCATGGCTGAGTTGGCACTCATTGGTTAAGTGAGTGAATACAAAGAAGGTTGATGAAAAATACATAAATAGGAAAAACAAGCAAGTATACATACAAGTTTGCAACAATATGTGGATTTGTGCATTGATACAATATACATTATATTGGTGCACATATGTATATGATGTGGGGATAAACCTCACACTCAAGAGGTACCCAGTTTGAATCTCGGATAGGGTGAGTTATTGTATATGGTATTGTGACTTTGTGGGTTCGTGAAATGAAAAGTCCAATTGCACCACTCAAAAATGTTCTTTATTTCCACCGGCTTACAGTTGAATACTTGCCAATTACACAGAATTACATAATGCACACAATTACGATTCACCAGTTCGTCCGTTACAGTTCCACTTGCACTCGCAATTACGTAAACTCCTCCGACGCACATACGCAGTCCGTCTCCTCACTGGGCACTGCTCACAGCTCGCCAAGAACTAACTGTCCTCACTCATTGCAGCCCTTTTATAGGAAAATCACTGTTTTCTAGAAGTCTCTGGCTTCAGTGAATCACCGCGAACGTTCCAGATGGCAGGGGAAGAGGTGGCCAGCGACAAGTGACACTTCCCTAATCATCCCCTCAGTTAGTGACTGAGATTAATGGGTGGGTGTGGCCCTGAATACTTCACGTCTGACCCTCCTGCTGACCAGTTCTATAGGGAGTTCTGACGTTTGGGTGACACTGTATTTTCTAGTGTTTTCCTTTGTCCTGAAAAGATGAATTTCAGGACACACTAAGCTCAAGCACATTTGAGCATTATTTTCAGCTGCTTCACTCAGTCAGCATCCAAAATGACCTACCGGTTTAAGGAGGATTAAGCTTCAACCAAAACAAAAAAAAAGGTGACCATAACATATCATGTCCAGTTCATATCTTAAAAAGCATCTTTATTTTCTTTTGATTGTTGTAAATCCCGTTAATAGTTTACAGTTCAGATCTCTTAAGTCTGCAGACAAAACAGGTGAAATAATTTCAGATGAACCTATGATATAATTTTGAGTAGAACTAGAACGCAATGCTACATTTATTGCTACTGTTTACCTAGAATGTATTTCATTAGGATCTTCCTAACATCCCCAGCTAATGTTGACTTTTGAATATTATACAAATATAACAATTTGTAACTAAAACTTCACTTAACTTAAGAAAATGGTGTTAATTCTTCTTTCTAATTGATTTTGATTTCACGAACTCATGTCCGTGGTTTTCTTTGACTGAAGATGCGGACAAGAGTTTGTGAAATAAATATCAGTTATAAAGAAGAATTAACACCATTTTCTTAAGTTAAGTGAAGTTATTGTTATATTTGTATAATATTCATTGCTTCACTGTAGCTAGCTTCATTTTCAACGTAATCGTTGACTTTTGAATGTTGATTTTGTAAACACCTTGGAGGCAATTGGCGTGCCTTTGTTGGTATCTTGATGAACTTGAAGTTTGGGTTCTCTTCAAAGGTAGTGTCAAAAATGAATAGATTTCCTTTATATTTCTTTAGGATATCTTTTCCCCAATGGTTAGACCCTGAACACTTTTTAATAAGTGGATTTCTCATTCTATATTGTGATTTTCATTCCAAAAATATTATGCTACTGCTGATTTGTCTATTTCTTTGTTCCTGATGTTCCTAAAATGCTCTTTAAGCCTAATGTTCATATTCCTTTTAGTTTTTCCAACGTAAAAGTTGTCACAGCCGTTGCAGTTTATCTGGTACACACCTAATTTTTTGACTGTGGTTTTTCTCCTTTGTATTATATGATTTCAAAATGTGTTGTACACTGAATTTGTTCTGTGGTGCCAAAGTAATGTGTTGTTTGAAGACCTTTTGGTAAAGGTATGTAGCTCTAAGATGGTATGGAAATTTTGTGTATGAAGTTTTATTACTGATCAGGGAAAAAGTAGTTATTTGTTTGCACCTCTGTTGTCTTGAATTTATCAATGATCTTTTTGACCAATTCAGCACTAAATCCACTGTATTCTGCACTGTGAATTATATGATTGTACTCTTTGATATACTCCATCTTGTTTAAGGGTACATAAACCAGCTGTTAAGTTAAGCTGTTGATAACAGCATGCTTGTGTTATCTTGGGTTAAATCTATTTGATTTAATGAAATTTTCTGTGTGTGTTCGTTTCTATATATGCCAAGTTCTAGTTTTGTATGTTTTCTGATTAATTTCAGGTCAAAGAAAAGGATTTCACTGTTTGTCTCTTTTTCTGTGGAAAATTTTTTACTGCAGGATTTTATATATTAAGTAGTCTTAATGCATCATCCACCTGTTTCTCATTTACAAGGCATGTTTTATAAGTCAGTACCGTTTTGCGATTCCGCCACTGCAGCGCTATGGTCGGCGTTCCGCGCATGCGCGCTGGTTACCTACATCTCTTGTCTACGCACTGACGCCATTACAGTCTGATTCTTCATTGTATACGTTTGTTACTGAGTGTTTAAGATGCCTCCGACAATCATGAGTCCCGCCGATTGTGAAGTACGGGCTGTTATACGATTTCTTAGTGCTAAAGGCGTAATACCAATCGATATTCATCGTGAGATCTGTGAAGTTTACGGACAAAACATTATGAGTGATGGAATGGTAAGGAAATGGGTGAGAGCATTTAAAGATAGCCGCACATATGTGCATGATGAAGAACGGAGTGGGCGTCCTTCGGTCGTTACTGAAGATTTGCTGTAGAAAGTGGACGAAAACGTGAGAGAAAACAGACACTTTACAATTTTATCATTGTGTGACTATTTTCCTCAATATTCTCGTAGTGTTTTGTATCGCATTGTGACCGAGAACTTGAAGTACCGGAAATTATGTTCACGTTGGGCTCCGAAAATGTTGACGGATTTGTACAAAACCCAACGTTTAGGCAGTGCATTGACTTTCCTTGAGCGGTACCACAATGAAGGTGAAGATTTTTTAGACCAAATTGTTACTGGTGACGTAACATGGGTGGCCTACGTCACACCAGAATTGTAACAACAATCCATGGAATGGCGACATTCATCATCAACCACAAAAGTGAAATTTAAGCAAACAATTTCTGCCCGGAAAATCATGTGCACAGTTTTTTGGGAAAGAAAAGGAGTATTGCTAGTGGAGTTTCTTCCTCGTAATGAGACAATCAATGCAGTGTCTTATTGTGAGACATTGAACAATCTGTGCTGTGCAATCCAGAACAAAAGACGTGGCAAGTTGAGTAAGGGTATCGTTTTGCTGCATGACAATGCCCGTACACATGTGGCTATTCAGACCAAAGATCTCATCAAATCTTGTCAATGGGAAACTCTAAATCATCCTACATACAGCCCTGATCTGGCGCCCAGCTACTACCATTTGTTCCTGCACTTGAAGAAACATCTGGGCGGTCAGTGTCTTCAAGACGATAACAAAGTCAAAACAGTTGTGATACAGTGGTTAACACGTCAGGCGGCAGAATTTTATGAGGAGGGTATTCAAAAACTGGTGCCATGTTATGACAAGTGCCTCAATATTCACGGAAATTATGTAGAAAAGTAGATTAAGGTACAGGCTTTCATGTAAAAATAAAATTATTGTGATATCTATGCACGTCTTTTTTTAATTCCAAAATGGTACTGACTTAAAAAAACATGTCTCGTACTATCTTCCAGATGTCATCCACATATCTATCTATACCATGTTTGAAAATTAGTGGTAGTGACTTTGTGATATGGGTCTCCAAAAAGCTTATGAAAAGGTCTGCCAGGAATGGGAACAATGGGTTGCCCATAGATACTCCTGATTCTTTTTTGAAAAGTTTGTTATTGAATGTAAAAAAGGACTGTTCAAAGGAGATGTTTGTTAAGTGAAGGCAGTCCTCTATGATATTCTGGTCTATTTGTAGGGACTGAAGCCATATTTGCGTGCATTCAATGAGTTCGTCTCTTGACATTCTTGGGAACAAAGAGATTACATCAAAAGATACCATTCATTCGGCAGGAGAAAATTCTAGGTCTTTAGTTTTTATGATGAATTCCAACAAATTTTTAATACTGTGAAGTTCACCAAATCAACATTCAATAGTCGATATTAGCTGAGGATGTTAGGAAGGTCCTAACGAAACAAGTTTTAGGTAAACACTAGCAATATATGAAGCATTGAGTACTAGTTTGACTCAAAATTACATTATTTTATGCTTCATTGTATCATAGTCCTTACTTATAGGAATTTGCTTGATATTTGTCTTATGGGGTTAAGGGAAATCTGAAGGAAACCTTAACTAGACATTTGCTGCTAACTGAGGATCAAAGTTGAGCCCCTTAAATTAGAATGAACATTACTCCCATGCCACAGACATTAAATGGCTGATAAATCATTAAAAATTTGGCAAATATATAAAAAAAATATATGCAGTTATGAGCTTTCAAGCTAAGCTGATAAACTACTTCTGGTATATAAAATTGTATTTCTTCATTCAGTTAATTGATGGATAAAACAGTACTTATTCAGTTTAATAGCACTATCCAACTTTACTATTCACAGTTTAATACTTTCTGCAATATTGTAGTAACATTGCATCTGCAGTGACACAAGGTTATTGGGAAATTGATGCCAGTGACTCAGATAGAGATGAGTAGTCCTCTAACATAGCGTAAGAACTGGAAATGCTGAGGCAACCAACTACAAATCGTTTTCTCAAGTGGAAATGTTATCATTAATAATTGACATTATCTATAAGTTTCCCTCTTATAATGTGCTGGAACTTCAACGAGCTGGTGAACCACTGAATGAATTGTTGTTGCATTTCTGGTGTGAAAAAGGTGCTGTCCTCCAAACAATTTGTGCCCACTGCTGTGAATACTGCTTCTGCAAAAGATTTCCATTTCATTTATTCAACATTTTCAAAAATATTACATAGTATTGTCAAGATATGATGCTATTTACAGTGTATGATGATTAATGCAGCTGAATATTTATAGTATCCGCGCTCATTGCATCCCAGGCAAAATCAAAGCGAAAGCAGAGCTTTCACTTCTGACCTCAGATCCCACATGGAAGCAATTTTAAGGGACTTCCACCCTCAAACATATGGGGTGGTCCTACTTACTACATTCACCAAGTTAGAGCGCTGTTGTGATGTTTTTCTTGTGTCCTCAGAACTTCAGTACCTTCTATTAGCTTAGACTGTGCACACATGCTTCTTATGTGTGTTAATTAAGCTTATATTTATAGAAGTTAGCTAGTTAGTGTAGTTTTATAAATTTATTAGTGTTGAATAGTTATTAGCATTTAGCACTTGTGTAATTTAATTTAGATGTGGAGACCATGGGAATCGAAGCTAACATGGATATGCTAACATGGATTTCCATTCATACTTGTAATATATACCTAACAGTATTTCTAACCTTTCTCAAGTTCTAAAGTGTTTATGACATATTTAATTATTATTCAGAGTGTAGATGATTATTTATTTAAATTGTGTTTAACAGAAGGGCTCCCGCCCTCAAAAAAAAGAGTTACCCTGCTTAACTTTATTCAAACTTGTAAAGTTAGCAGACGTCCTTGTAAAAAGCTTCCAGTATTTAAAAAGAGTAATAGATTTCCCTTACTAGTTTTTCTTTAATTCCTTAGTTCAGTTTTTTTTTTTTACTTTTGAGGTATTTACTGCTTTGTTAAATAAACTGAAATTTGATTCAACACTTGTAACTGCCATAGAATATTGGAGAATGTTTTAGGATTAATCAGCTTACAATTGCAATAAACAAAATTCTAACGTGCAGTCTTTGCTTATAAATTACTATTAACTACCAGAATATCCAAAGTGATTCTTTAATTTGCAAGTAAATATCCCTCGCAAATTCATGCACACTGATGCAATTTAAGCCTTTTAAAATTGTAATGATCATACAACAAGGTATCAGAATGTTTTACTAAGCTTTTCTAGCATATTATGTTAATAATACGCATTTAGTTCTTGCAGGTAATATAAGTAATAATAACATAACAGCATTGGTAATATATCTCTTTTCAGTTATGTTATAAAGCATTGTAACATGTAGATATTATTATAGGATACATTAATTATTTAAAATTTATTTGAAAAGATCAATAACTATTTCATACATTGAATTCAGCTTGGAAAAAAAAAAAAAACTTTTTTCTAAATGTTATTTTAAACAATGGTAACCCTGGGTATTCTCAGCTGTAAACACGTGCCTAATATTCTTCACCTCTCCAATCCGGTAAGTGTATCCTAAGATTACTAAAATTAGGCAAGTGAGTCAACCTTTTCTCCACTTACAAGTTTTTTTATGAAGACTAGTTTCTGGGGACTTCTCCCCTATTGTCAGTTCTGTGGTTGACTGATGATGCATCCGGTGTCTGCATCTGGCTTGGTGTTGTGCTGCCATCTTAACGTCCTGGTAAGTTTGATGACGTCATCTACTGCGGGAATTTCAAAATTCATCAAGTGGTCCTGTTTTTTCGTAATATGTTTTCCCAAATCTGTAGTTCCAGAGGTTTCTTTGCCTGTTTGATCAGTTCTATTTCTTGTTTTATGTTGTGATTCTCAGACCAAAAGTAATGTGCTATGGCCGACTTGTCCATTTGTTTGAATTTAATATTTCTGAAGTGTTCTTTCATTCTTGTTCCTAGATTCCTTTTGGTCTTACCAATGTATATCTTGTCACAATCCTGGCAACTCATTTGGTAAATGCCTGATAATTGAGTTTTTGGTGTGCTATTTTTTAGAGGGTGGTTTAGTAAGTTGCGGATGTTGTGTTTGTTTTGAGGGGCTAATTTTATGTTGAAGCTCTTAAATATCTTTTCAAATTTTTTGAAGTATTTTGGATGAAATGTAAATTTTCCATATCTGGTGTTTGGGTTTTCTAGTTTTTTTAACGTAGTAATGTCCCTTAAGTTTTTGTTTCTTTTGTGTCTATAGATCAGTTTTTTGATGAAATTTGTGTTATAGTTGTTCAGTTTGGCAACCTGGTGTATGTGAGCATACTCCTGTTCATATTCTGTTTTTGTTAGCAGAATGTTGATTAATCTGTGAACTAAACTATGGAATACTGCATATTGATGTTGTACTGGGTTGAATGGGTTGCATTTAATGTAATTGTCAACATGTGTTGCTTTTCGGTATATTCCAAATTGTAATCCTGTTGGTGTTCTAATGATTTTCAAATCTAGAAAAGGTAGCCATTCATCCTGCTCTACTTCAATGGTGAAAACTATGGATTTTTCTTGTAGGTTTAGCAACTTTATAGCATCCTCGATTAGTCTTCTAGGGACTATCAAATGTTGGCATAGATATGTCGACGATGTGTTTGTCATAGTCCCAAAATGACAGGGTTTATGCATCATCATCTCGGGAAGACAGTAATAAGGTTTCTAAATTTCATAGGGTCCATGATTGCTCCTCAGTGATGGTGTGGTGGGGGTGAGTTATTTTGGTACCACCCAGCTACATTTTTACAAAAATGGCATTAAAACCAGCACCAGAATGTATGAAAGCATTATGTGGAGTCTATTGTCAAGAACTACTCGGCACATTGTTTCAAAACCAACCATGGACTTTCCAGCAGGATTCTGCCCCTGCCCATAAGGCCAGGTCAATGCAAGCATGGCTTCAGCATCATGTCCCTGACTTCATTTCACCTGAAGATTGGCCCAGTAGCAGTCCAGACCTGAATCTATTTGACTACTGACTGGTCACTGCTTGAGGGCATCGCCTGCAAGATGAGACAACCCACCATTGGAACTTTAAAGCATTCCTTGTTGTCAGCAGTGGCAGATTTACCTTTGGATGTCGTCCGTTTTGCCATAGAGGAGTGGCCACAAAGACTTAGAGCCTGTATCCGTACAAAAGGTGGTCATTTCGAAAAGTGATTGGTGCTGTGTGTAGTGAAAGCCTGTAGGTACAACATACTGAAAGGCAATTAAAATATTTTTTATAGTATTTGCGTTTTTCACTTTTTAAGTTGTAACAGTATTTATGGATAGACTAGGTATTTCTAAAGTAATTTTTTCTGCTTCTTGTGTTGTATGCATATATATTTAATATTTTTTCTTCCTTATGATTTTTAATAGATATATTAAATACATATTTAATACATTTTATACATAATAAGGAAGGGACTATGAGTATGCTCTGGGCGCTAATGACCCTAGCAGTTGTGCGCCCTAAAGCCCCACTACTACTACTATGAGTATGCTTCATTTCTTAAATGCAGTTCTGCAACTTTCTTTATTATGTATTCTTTTAATTATTCTTGTAGCTTTTCTTTGAAGCCTAAATAGTTTCATAATTAAGGTTTTCTGAGTGACTCCCCATAGTATAATACCATATGTTAGGAGTGAACGAGTGAAAGCAAAATACACTTGCATAATGCTTTAGAAATCTTGTGTTCAACTCCCCAGTAAGTGAACTGATTGGAAGAAGAGGCCTTGTGTATTTCATTACGCTGCAAAATCACAAAGAAGGTAAAGGGATGAAAACTTTGAAGCGGCAGTGAAAAGCTGAAAATTTCACCTTAAAAGAAGTGTCAGGAGCAGGACTATATGCTGCAATGAATGAAATGATTAAAGAATTATTAGTTGAAATCTAGATGTTACAATCCAATTTGGACCAAATGGGGACAAAAATAGTTTCCATGAAGGTAGATTGAAATGAAAGCTGTAGTGGAGAAGATGTCTCTCCCAGAGGCCCAAACTATAAGACCTGTTGGTTGTATTGGATTTCCTTTGTAGTCACTGTTGATGTATTGAGAGTTTGGAAATGTCCAAAAGGTAAAACTAAGGTATAAAAAAGTTGGTGCTTTCAAGAAGTGAAAGAAGTCCTTGAGGAAATCTCTGTCAGTATTATCAGAGAATATCAGGATGAGTATAAAACCTTTAAGAAGTGGATTTTATTGATTGCAGCTTCAAAGTGACATGGAAATGTGATGCCAACAGTGTGACATCAGTGCTACAGTATCTGGCCTCTTATGCAATCAATACTGGGAGCCGGGGTGCCAGAAGAAACTATACATGACAAGAGTCTGGATGAGAGCACGCTAATATTCCAGGGAGGTGCCGGATTCCAGGAAGGTGACCTTCAATTGTTGTATCGCCCCACAAGGACTAAGAGAATTGCCGAAGCTATTCATGGGAAGGCTTGCACGGCTTGATAGTCACCTGTATCAACAATGTGCTGTAATGTATTAGGCATCAACTGTGAGGGAAGCTGATGTTAGTCCAAGTTGATCGCCTTGTCTCATATCGGAGCTGTTCGAGAGTAACTATGAGGAGGAAGGTAGTGATGCAGTGACTGTGGTCCAAGTTATAGAGAGGTTGACACTCAGAGAGTAACAAAGATACATGCGCCTGTATGCCCGGAAGCACCATCCTTAGATTACCAAGATCTGGATGTTTTTTCTTTTCCTTTCTTTTCTTTTTCTTTTTTCTTCTTTTAACAGGCATTTATTATCTTTCTGGTTTTGTGCCCTAAAACCTCACTCCATTCACTTCTGCAAGTGTGTAATGTGCCAACCTCTAGTTCCTGAAGTTGTAGGTTCAAACCCGGTGAAAGGCAGGTTCTTTTTTATGTAAAAACTCTTAAAATGGCTTCTTCAGAAGGGAAGCAAAGATGGCCTCGTGTCGTAGATTTACAGCATGTAAAATAACCTTAAGTTTGATACAGAAACAATAATATACCTAAAAAATAAAAATTCCACCAAAGAAACAAATCAACAAATTCATGACCATAACGCACGAAGAAAAAATAATTACCATATACAGGCACATTCGTTACAACTATACAATATGAAATTTACAGCAGCAGCAACCAAGCTTTACAATAAATTGCCTGAATATATTAAAAATATAAAAGAAATAAACCGATTTAAAAGGAAACTAAAAGAGTTCTGCATAACTTCTTTCTATTCGCTTGAGGAATATCTAAACAGATAGTAATAATTATTGTTGTAGAATGGTGTGTAAACTAAAATGTTACTATGTAACTATCATATGTAAAGTAACTACATTGAAATGTATTATGATTACTATTATTATTAATGTGAAGTGTTATATAATTGTGTAATATTGTATGTTTTTTTAATATGTAATATAAATTTAACTGACTTATCCAACAAACATGTATTGTGTTATAAAAGGATGAAAATAAATACAAATACAAAGAAACCCCTGAGCAAAACTAAGCAGTCTTGTATTAGAGTTGGCACATATTCTCAATTCAACTTCAGTTCAGCTGTCTGTAGTTTCTGCAGTTTCTTGGTCAGGTTCCCAAGATAATCTTCAAAGGTACTGCCAACAACGATGTCCAGATATAGTGTGCACCGTGTTTGGTCTTTAACACCCACTTTTACTACATGCGGTACCACAGGCAGTGACACTGTTGATACATGAAATGAAGATGGAGCACCGATGGAATTAGATGGTGGGGAAAACCGGAGATCTCGAAGAAAAACCGCTCCAGCCTTCTCTGCGAGAACGCACAGGAGAGGTTTGTTCCGCAGCCGTTTTACTGAGGCCAAACTCCGCATCATCTGTTGCGGTCATGTTTTGAGCTAACCGCGATAGGCCGCAGCAAGGCGAACTGGTTTTGGAAAGCCTCACAGATAATTAAGGACATCGCCAACGTTGGAATTCCCTTCGATCCTGGAGACTGGCTGTCAACTGTGCGGCTTCCTCCTCTAATAACAGGTTGTAGGAGGTGAAGACGGTGAATATTTGCCGGAATACTTCGAATGTTGACTTACATTGTATTTGAGTGGCAGGATGCGCGTAGATTGTGTTTCGCATCTTGGCGTCTCGACTCTGAGACTTAAATCTGCAGTTGAGCATGTTTTCACCATGACATCAGGAAAAAGTGACATATGCGACATCTATTTTCAACATTCATTGACAGTATAGTATTAATCTGTGTTGCAAACCCTTATTCCTTTTATTCGTGTTTATTGAGATAAATGTCATCACTTAACAATCTTATAACACACTTAAGGCACAATAAGCCACAATCCATTTCCAAATGCAGGTGTTAGCATTTTCGTTCTCTGTAATTTAGTAGTTCTCATGAAAGATTCCAGTTCCAATTTGACAGAGATCGATTATTTTTTCGGGTGTAAAGATTTTATCATGGCTTCTTATGCTGTGAAGTTTATTTCTACATAAAAAAGTGACCAACCGTGGTACATTCCGAGTTCTGTTGCTGCGTGCCCACTCTGAGTAGGGTTACACCGCAGAACGATCTTTATTTCATTCATTTTCCGGTAGTCATGGATTTTAAGTGGGAAGAGATTTGTGAGGTAGCGTGATGCTCCTCTGATGTGTGTTAGGATGCAAGGCCCTGTACACCTTGATAGAACTGATTCAATTCAAACTTAACTGCTTAGCTAGGGATATAATTCTCAGGCTAATCAGCTCTTGGTTGGATTAAATGAGGTATTCATGTAGTTTCTACAGTGTTATATCGCATATCCACCAAATATGCGGTCGACGCGATATTGCTTAAATCAACTTTATCATGTAGTCATAAAATATGATCATTAAATTAAGGCACATTTCACTCTTGACAGCCTTTTCTCAAGTACTGGAGAAAGCAATATACAATCAGCTTATAAGATCACTGAATTAAATAAAATTTTCACATCATTCCAGTTCGAATATAGAAAGGTATGTCAAATGAAATTGCGACATATTCGTACATGCTTTTTTCTAAATCAGTAACAAACAGCCTTGAGAAAAAAAGCTAATCTATACAGTTTCAATGATATTTCCACAAATTTGTTCGGATCTTAACAAATGGAATCTAGTAACCCATGATAAATGATTATGGTCCCAAACCAGGTGTTATTACTAAAAGTGTTCAGACATCACTTAACAAACGGAATCCATAAAAAAAAAAGATAAATGACTGATCCTAAACCAGGTGGTATTACTAAAAATGTCCCACAGGGTTTGGCCACTTTATTTTTGATATTTATAAACGATTTGCCATATAATCTTAGAAGGAGCTGTTCTCTTGGCAAATGATACTAATGTACTTATATCTGAAAGTGTTGTATTTATTTAGTAATAAGACACATTTCATACAATTACACATATAAAAGGGTACAGTAAATATGGTGAGGTGAAGCCAACCATTTTAAGCAGTGCAACTTTTGCAGCATCAGTCATAGACATATATTCTGCTTCCGCAGTTGATATGGCTGTTGTTCTTAGCTTTATAGATTCCCAACTGATGATTGAACCAGCAAATTTGAAACAGTAGCCAGTGTATGACTTGTAGTCCACAGGATAAGGATCCCCAGTTTGCATCAGCATAACCAATTATGGGCTTGCCAGTTCTGGTGAAACATAAACCAAGCTACTTGGTTCCTTTTAAATATCGTAGAACCCTTTTGGCAGCTGTCCAATGTTGTTTACCATAACATTGATTGAACTAAGATAACTTACAGCATGAGTGATATCTGGTCTTGTTGCTACAGATAAGTACATAAGACTTCCAATAAGGTTCTGGTAGGTAAGGTTTTCTTCTTTTCTTTCATTTTTGGTTTGTTTTAGACCAACTTCCATCGGTGTATTTGCAGGTTTACAGTCTCTTAAGTTGTAATGCTTGAGCGGATTTTCTGGATTTTTCAGATTAACTTGGACTGTCAGGTTTTAATTTTACCATATATTCTCTTGAATTCAATACGAAGACAGTATTTTAAATGCCCAAGGTCTGTCATCTGAAATGTTTCCATCAGATCCTTCTTGAGGCTGCTCACAGTCAATTTGTTTAACGAGGCAATCAGGATGTCATCAACCTATACAGCTAGTAGACCTTTTTCTCCCCCTGTTCCAAAC
>CM060949.1:175626327-175758827 GCA_030765055.1 Mantis religiosa | reverse complement strand
AGATTGTGTGGTCATACAGATAACACATTGGAACGAAACATTATTTGCAGCAAGTATGTATTTTGATGGATTGACCGATATAGAATATGATATTAGGAAAATAGAAAACATATTAAGATACTCTAGAAACCAAAAGTTAATGATACTAGCAGATAGCAACTCCAGGAGTAAACTGTGGTACGACGTGCTCACAAATGAACGTGGGAAAACACTGGAAGGATTCATCACCATAAACGACTTACATATCGTAAACGAAAATACAGGAGTGTCAACCGTTGAATCACCAAATGGAAGGAGCTGGATTGACTTGACATTAGTCAACAATAGACTTCTCCGAGACATAACCTGTTGGAACGTAGGAGAAGAAGAGAGCTGCTCGGATCACAAAATAATTTCATTCAAAATAGGAAATAAATCACAAAATCCCACATGGAAGTTTCAAGCCATAAGATACATAACAAAAGTAGAGAAATATAACAAATTCATAAACCTGTTAGCAACAAACTTGACCTCAAATTTTAATTGCAAGAGTAGTAGCGATAACTTGGACCAGGAACTCGCCCAAAAAGTTAGCAGTAATTTGAACGCTGATCATCTAACCGAAATATTCCACTCTTCCCTGAAGGAAGCATGCAGAGGTGCATTTGGAGTGGGTAGGTGCAGGAAAAAGGAGTTTAGAGGTAAATCTGTTCCATGGTGGACGGCCGAGCTTACAATATTAAGAAAAAGGGCGAACGCATTAAGACGACGCTATCAAAGAACCATGAACAATGAGCAGCTAAGACAAGAAAGAAAAATGCAATATTGGAAAGGCAACCAAGAGTATAGGGCAAAATTGAACACCGAAAAGCTAAGATCTTGGAAGGAATTTTGTAGTGCCACTGACGGAAATAATCCATGGTCAGTTGTTTACAAAATTGCGGCTGGGAAAACTAGAAACCAGATCTCTCTTACTACACTACAGAAAGAAGACGGAACTTATACCGAAGACACTTTAAGTACAATTCAGTACATGCTAGACAAGTTTATCCCGGATGACAGTGAACAGGATGATACTCAGCGACAAAGAGAACTAAGACGACGGGCAACGGAACCAATTGATACACCAAACGATATGGAATTCACGACTATAGAAATATTGTCAGCATTGAGAAACTTCGACCCAAGAAAATCACCAGGAGAGGATGGAATAACTAGTGATATCCTGCTTCAGGTTTTCAAGAGATTCCCAATTTTCTTCACAGCCTTATACAACAAGTGCCTCAATAGCGGTCAATTTCCAGAAAGATGGAAGCGTGCAGTAATAATTCCGGTAATCAAGCCGGGTAAAGAAGACAGCCCAAGCGTAACGAAATACAGACCTATCAGCTTGATAAATATAAATGGGAAAATTTTAGAAAAAATTATGATGAATAGGATTCAGCATCACATCAACACCAGAAATCTTATGAATGATAGACAGTTTGGATTTAGGGCCCAGAAAAGCACGGTAGACGCACTTATGACTATGAAAACTTTCATTGAGAACAACTTGAATACTTACGGATATATTGCTCTCATAAGCCTTGACGTAAAAGGAGCTTTTGACGCTGCCTGGTGGCCCAGCATATTAAATAACTTAAGAGAACTGAAATGCCCAAGAAATTTATACCAGTTATCTCAGAGCTATTTCAAAAACAGGACAACAAGTCTAAGCACAAATGAATTTAGCACTGAGAAAGAAGCCAAAAGGGCCTGCCCACAAGGTTCATGCTGCGGACCCGGCTACTGGAATATTTTGTACAACTCCCTGCTCAACTTAGTCTATACAAAACGAACTGAATTAATCGCTTTTGCCGACGACCTACTTCTCATGACGAAAGGAATGAGCATATTAGACGTAGAAAACTTTGCAAATCACGACTTGAAGAAAATTGAATATTGGGCAAGAGAAAATAAAATTACTTTCAATGACGCTAAATCAAAAGTATTAGTGATATCAAGAAAGAAACAAGCTGCAAACGAGAAGATAAACATCTATCTTAATAACATAATTATAGAACAAGTAGACATCATGAAATACTTAGGCGTTCATATCGACAAACAGTTCAAGTTTGATTATCATATTGACCAAGTGCATGATAAAGCTATAAGCCTAATTCACACTTTATCTAAATCAGCAAAACTAACCTGGGGACTTGGAAGCAAAGCACTAGAAACAATATACAGAGGAGCTATAGAACCTGTACTGACGTATGGAGCACCCTTATGGGCATCTGCATTAAACAACCCGAAGAATCTGAGAAAAATTCAGAGAATCCAAAGGTTGTTTAACATAAAAATCACGAAGGCATACAGGACAATTTCATTTGACGCATCTTGTGTCATTGCTGGCATCCAACCCATTGATATCACGATTGAAGGGAAAGTCAAACTGTACAACTTCTTGCAAAATAAACAAGACTATGACGCACCCTTGCCCCCCAGCGACTGGAACCACCCTGCAGAAGTACCTGAAGTTAAAGAAGCTGATGATGTAGACTCTATATTCAAAATATACACGGATGGAAGCAAAATAGGAGAGCAAGTGGGTGCAGCAGTTGTAATATTCAAACAAGGGACTTCAATTCGAGAGATAAAATACAAGCTAGACAGAAGATGTACTAATAATCAGGCAGAACAACTGGCCATATTTAAAGCGCTACAAGAACTTCAAAACTTTAACAACACACCGGAGGAAGAGAAGACTGTAGCGATATATACAGACAGTACAGTAACCCTAGCCATTCTGCGGAATAATAATAAACATAACTCCATAGCAGAGAAAACCCTTAATATATGTAATACCTTACAAAGACAAAAATGGAGAATACACTTCAGTTGGGTTAAAGCCCATGTAGGTATATGTGGAAATGAGTTAGCAGACAAACTAGCGAAATCCGCTGCTCTAGACGGATAAAAGCATTCTGTAAATACATAAATTCAATTAACCTATAAAGATATGTAAATATGTATAACTTGTGAAATTAACTGCTAAAAGATCTAATGTAATATTAACATGTAAATATGTACAATTTGTAAAATCAAATGTTGGAAAAATGTAATGTAATGCATGTAATACTACTATGTAGTGGGGCATCCTGATTGTTATCAATAAAGGAAAAAAAAAAAAGACACACAGACACACAGACACACAGACACAGACACACACACAGACACACACAGACTCAGACACACACACAGACACACACACACACAGACACACACACACAGACACACACACAGACACACACACACAGACACACACACACACACACACACACACACACACACACACACAGACACACACACACACACACACACACAGACACACACACAGACACACACACACAGACACACACACACAGACACACACACACACAGACACACAGACACACACACACAGACACACACACACACAGACACACACACACACAGACACACACACACACACACACACACACACACACACAGACACACACACAGACACACACACAGACACACACACAGACACACACACACAGACACACACACACACAGACACACACACACAGACACACACACACAGACACACACACAGACACACACACAGACACACACACAGACACACACACAGACACACACACATACACACAGACACACACACAGACACACACACACACACAGACACACACAGACACACACACACACACAGACACACACAGACACACACACACACACAGACACACACACACAGACACACACACAGACACACACACAGACACACACACACAGACACACACACAGACACACACACAGACACACACACAGACACACACAGACACACACACAGACACACACACACAGACACAGACACACACACACACAGACACACACACACACAGACACAGACACACACACACAGACACACACACAGACACACACACACACACACAGACACACACACAGACACACACACACAGACACACACACACAGACACACACACACACACAGACACACACACACACACAGACACACACACAGACACACAGACACACTCACACACAGACACACACACACACACAGACACACACAGACACACACACACACAGACACACACACACACAGACACACACACACACACAGACACACACAGACACACACACACAGACACACACACAGACACACACACACACACAGACACACACACAGACACACACACAGACACACACACAGACACACACACACAGACACACACACAGACACACACACACATACACACAGACACACACACACAGACACACACACACAGACACACACACAGACACACACACACACAGACACACACACAGACACACACAGACACACACACACAGACACACACACACAGACACACTCACAGACACACACACACAGACACACACACAGACACACACACACACACACAGACACACACACAGACACACACAGACACACACACAGACACACACACACACAGACACACACACAGACACACTCACAGACACACACACACAGACACACACACAGACACACACACACACACAGACACACACACAGACACACACAGACACACACAGACACACACACAGTAACAACAGCCTAAACTTCTTTCAGATAAATGTACAACATTCCCGAACAGCCACTAATAATTTAATTCAGCTAATTAGTGAAAAAAGCATCGACATAATTTGCGTACAGGAGCCATATACAGTGAACAACAAACTCGCAGGAATTCCTTTATCAATGAAAACAAATGAATGCGGTGATCAAAGGCGAAGATCAGCGATAATAATTAACAACCATAATATTGATGCCACATTAATAAAACAGTTTTCAGATGAAGACTGCGTGGTAATCGAAGTCACGTATAAAGGAAAAGTGTTTTATACTGCAAGTATGTACTTCGACTACGAGAGGAACATAGCCATAGATATACGGAAAATTGAAGCTATTATAAACCATATAAAAGGAAGAGGCATAATCATCTCAGCTGACACTAATGCAAGAAATACTTTGTGGCATGATGTAAGGAACAATGAACGAGGGAGAGCCCTGGAAGAATACATCACATCATCATCACTATACATAATTAATGATAACACAGGAATTCCAACATTCGAAACCGCACGAGCTATGAGCTGGATAGACTTAACAATAACTAACCATCACCTCCTTCCTCAGATAACAGATTGGAATTGTGGAATGGAAGAAAGTTGCTCAGACCATAAAATAATATCTTTCAAATATGAGAGCGCAACCCAAATTTATACAAAGATCTTCTGGGGCATAAAGTACATAAAGAAAGAAGGCGACTATGCAACTTTTGACACGCTTCTGGAGGATAACGTTAAGAAAAGCTTTAACAGCCAAAAAACCGGCGAAGCCTTAGATAAAGAAGTCGCCAGCATCTTCGAAAATTACACAGACATAGAACACCTGGTGAAGCTGTGCCATAGTTGCATAACTGAGGCTTGTAGTGGAGCATTTCACCTGAGCAGGTCAAATGGCATGAAACACAAAGGGAAATCAGTACCGTGGTGGAACCCACAACTTACAGTAATGAGGAAGAGAGTAAACGCACTCCGGCGCCGGTATCAAAGAACCTTCAACAACGAAGAATTAAGGCAAGAAAGGAAACATATGTTCTTAGAAGCTAATCGGACTTACCAGCAGAAAATGAACACAAGCAAAATAGACTCTTGGAAGAAATTCTGCAGTACTACGGACCAAGCCAACCCTTGGCACTTTGTGTATAAAATTTCAGCGTGTAAACTCAAAAGGAAAAGCATACTCACAACTATCAAGACTGAAGACGGGACATATACAGCTGACACAGAGGACACTTTAAAGCACATGGTACAACACTTCATACCAGATGATGATACACTCAATGACAACGAACATCATGCACAGCTAAGAAGAGAAACAGAAGAACCTTTGCATACTAAGAACGACGTCGACTTTACAAAGGAGGAAGTTGAGAGGGCACTTCATCATTTCGACCCCAACAAGACACCGGGAGAGGATGGATTAACCAGCGATGTCCTCTTAAGGTTTTTTCAACGGTTTCCACTTTCCTTCACTGGGCTATACAACATCTGTCTCAAAAATGGTTACTTTCCAAAGCTATGGAAGAGTTCACTTATAATTCCTATAAATAAACCGGGCAAGGAAACGTGCGAAGACGTCACAAAATATCGTCCAATCAGTTTAATCAACATAGGTGGCAAAGTACTAGAAAAATTATTGATCGATCGGATACTCCATCATATGCACACAAGTGGTTTATTTAGTACCCAACAATTCGGATTCACACCTCAGAGGAGTACAGTAGATGCGCTGATGGCATTGAAAAAATACGTACTAGAAAACCTCCAAGAAAATAAATACATAGCTCTGATCAGTCTGGACGTTCAGGGAGCTTTTGACGCAGCATGGTGGCCAGGCATCCTGAGTAACTTAAGACAAGTGGACTGTCCTAAAAACTTATATGCATTGACGCGGGACTACTTCAGAGACAGAAAAGCAAGTTTAGGCACCATCGGGTATAGAGTCGAAAAACAGGTGGAAAAAGGATGCCCACAAGGTTCAAGCTGTGGCCCTGGATTCTGGAACATTCTTTATAATACCCTCCTACAGTTAAATTACTCAAAAAACACCGAGGTAATCGCCTTTGCGGATGACTTACTACTTATGACGACAGGAAAAACGTTAATGGAGACAGAAAATTATGCTAATGAAGATGTTATGAAGATAGAGTGCTGGGCTAGAGACAATAAAATTAGGTTCAACGAAACAAAATCTAAAGTACTAGTCGTTACCCGGAGAAAGAAAAGACACAACGCAAGCATGAACATTTACATCAACAATAAACCAATAGACCAAGTTGAAGAAATGAAATACCTTGGAATTTATCTAGACAAAAGATTCAGATTCAACAAACATATCGATCACATACATAACACTGCAATAGCTTTAATACATTCACTGACTAAATACGCGAAACTAAGCTGGGGACTAGGTCACAAAGCACTGTACACAATCTACAAAGGAGCAATCGAACCTATTCTGACCTACGGGGCACCTGTGTGGTACGAAGCTTTAAGAAGATCTACAAACATTAAAAAACTTCAACGCATCCAAAGGCTTTCAAATATTAAAATAGCTAAAGCATACAGGACAGTATCTTTTGATGCTTCCTGCGTTGTAACTGGCATTCAACCAATAGACATCACGATAAATGGCAAAGTTAAACTGTATAATGCAATTCATGAAGACATAAACTATGATTCACCCCTAGAACCAAGACGCTGGAAACATCCCGCAGACGTAAGGACTATTCAAGAAACTCAGACAGATACAAAATACAACATAGAAATTTATACTGACGGGAGCAAATCAGAAGAAAAGGTCGGAGCAGCTGCAGTGATATATCACCACCAAGTGCTCATTCGTCAATTACAATACAGATTACACCCAAAATGCTCGAACAACCAAGCAGAGCAATTGGCCATATGGAAAGCCTTGCAAGAACTTGAACATCTAGAGGATCTTCCCAAAGCAGAGAGAGTAGCTGCATTGTATACTGACAGCAACATTACGTTAACCTTGCTGAAAGATAATAGAAAACACAATTCACTAATCGCTGATATTCACAATACGCTGGCTGAACTACAAACACGACATTGGACAATAAACTTCAGCTGGGTGAAGGCCCACAATGGCACTGCTGGCAACGAAATAGCAGACAGGCTAGCAAAAGACGCTTCTGCAGGAGAAACAATAACATACAACCGAATTCCCAAATCTACTATTAAATCAGGAATCACAATGTCATCAATAGAAGAATGGCAAACCAGATGGACTAGCACCACAAAAGGAGCGGTCACGAAATCATACTTCCCTTCAATTCAAGACAGATTAAAATTAAAACTTACAGTAACACCGAAAATGACAGCCATGGTCACAGGACACGGAAAAACGAGGTCATATTTACACCGATTCAATATCATAGACGATCCGACATGTACATGCAACAGAGCAGAGCAGACAGTTAATCATCTAATTTATGAATGTATTAACACGGAACGACAAAGGTCAATTCTCATCCAAGAAATAACATTAGAAGGAGGTACTTGGCCAGTTAATAATCAAATATTAATTTCACAATATTTTAGAAGTTTTAACAAATTCATTACATCCCTTGACATTTAAATATAGGTATAACTAGTAGTATAATTAGTTAATAAGTTATAGTTATAATATAATTGTACAAAAAAGAGAAGCAAAACTTATTGTAATTGTTGCTAAACAAACTGTAATAATCACAAATGTAAAACAATATGTAAATAATACATGTAATGTTACCAAGGTAACGGGGCATGTAGCTATATTTCAATAAATTAAAAAAAAAAAAAAAAAAAAAAACACACACAGACACAGACACACACACACACACAGACACAGACACACACACACAGACACAGAGAGACACAGACACACACACACACACACACACACACAGACACACACACACAGACACACACAGACACATACACACACACAGACACACACAGACACACACACAGACACACACACAGACACACACAGACACACACACGGACACACACAGACACACACACACACACAGACACACACAGACACACACACAGACACACCCAGACACACACACAGACACACACAGACACACACACAGACACACACACAGACACACACAGACACACACAGACACACACAGACACACACACACAGACACACACAGACACACACACACACACACACAGATTGTGAGGCTCTTCAAAATTGATGTCACATAGATATCTTTCAAGTGAATCTGGAACTTGCATGTATACTTTTTTTTCTAGTTCTCCATTTAGGAAAGCAGTTGACACATCTAGCTGATTTATCTCCATTTTTTCATCACGTAACATACGGAATCCAGAAATAAAAGATAAATGACTGATCCTGAACCAGGTGTTATTACTAAAAATGCCCACAAGGTTCTATACTTAGGCCATTTTATTATTGATATTTATAAATGATTTGTCTTATAATCTTAGCAGGAGCTATTCTCTTGGTAAATGATATTAATGTACTCATATCTGAAAAGACACATCAACAATTGAGAGACAATGTCTATAAAGAAATTTGAACAGCTCACTTTGAGTTTGAAGCAAATAAGCTATCATTAAACTGTGCTGAAATAAAATTTATTCAATTTAAAACAAATCATAACTGGTGATGGAATTGACAATCGGATACAACAATCATGCTGTTTGCCCTATACAAAATTGCTTGAGCTCCAAATAGCTTAATTTAAATTTCTTAAGAATATCATATTTTCACTCGCCGTAGCAATATAGATTTGTTTTTCGGGGTTTATACTGCAGAAAGAACACTACCCAATCTGAAATTTACCTCGCGAAGATAATACGTGTTTTTAGTCCATTTTTATACATGTTCTAAAATAATGCTTAAAATTGCACATCACGTCAAAATTTTTAGATATTTTCTATATACATAATCGAAAACAAGTTTGCGTACCAGCTGTAACATGCATGTCTTAGGTTATCCACCCTTGCCCTACAAATTATGCAGGTACTTACAAAATGTAAAGATGAAAACCATTGTACAAATTCACCAGGCCTCTGCTTCAAAAGATCATGACTTTCAACCAGGGGCGTGGCGTGAGTGATTCATAAGTTGCCGGCTGCTTCACACAATCTGGGGAGTGGCAGTCGCGAATTCCGAGGGTTTCCAGGTTAATATTATACAGGTTTTTCTATAACTTAAAACAAACATAAATTTATAAGGATTATAATGACTGCCGTATTTAAAATGTATTTACTATTTCTCCAATTTACAGCATCTTATTTGTATTTCGGTTCAATGCACCGATTCTTCTCCCAGAAAACATGGACAGAGTTTTTTAAATGCTGCTTACTGTTGCTTTTCAAGTTCGTTAAACAACCCCTTTTCCACTGATTAAAAATGACATAAATGAAAGTCTATTTTGATGTTTCTAAAGGTTTAAGAACCCGAGTTGGCCTTTCTGTTGAAATTATGTGACCTTTTCACCAAAAGGACGCGAACTGAAGGGCCGATTTAAAAGGTTTCGATTACACAAACTAAAGCCTCAGTTGCCTCGCAAGGTCACTGATATTCTATGTGAAGCTTTACACATCAAGTTTGCCAGTAAGCTCAACTAGCAGAATAACAAGCTATCTAGAACTGGAGGATGCCAGATGACCGGACTCGGGGTATTTATCAGCGACTGGTCCCTGCAGATTGGTCACAAGTTAACGTAATTGAAACCTAAAAGTGAAATCAATTGGACTATCCGTTATTCTCTGAACAAAAGATAATGTAAAATTCGGATACAGTTTATTCAATGTATTAGTTGTTGCTGGGGGGCAACCGAGGCAATATTAATGCCACGCCACTGCTTTCAACCAGAAAATTCTGAAAGTAAAAGATATGTGGAGCAAGTAGACTTGATTGATTTGGCAGGCACGTTAAATTTGTCAGAAGAAGAATCTGAACTTCTAGGTTCCAGGTTGCAACAATGGAGACTACTTGCACCTGGTGCAAAAATTACAATTACAGAGTTTCAAAAGAGACATTTGGAAATATGGAAAATATTTTTCAATGGCAGAGAATGTATGTTTCTGTATAGAATCATTGATTTAATGAGTGAGTTAGGTATTGCGCATAATTCACATGACTAGCGACTTTTTACAGATTAATCAAAGTAAAGCATAAAGCCTCTGTGTAATGGTAACAAGCTTCCATATGTCCCAGTTTTCTATTCTCTATGTCGTAAAGAAAAATATGAAAGTATGGCCAAAATTGTACGTGTTTTAAAACATGATCTTTATTTTAGTTAATTGATGCAAATTAATAATTTCTTCACACCAGCCGTATATAGGCTAAGGTTTCTGATAGAGTCAACATGAAAAATTCAATGCCATGGACTGACTATCTATCAGAAACCTTAGCCTATATACGGCTGGTGTGACAAAATGATTAATTTCCATTAATTAACTATAATAACAAGAGTTAAATTATGAAGCCTGGGACTTCAGTACTTACGATAGTAAGTCGCCACAAACGGTGTATCTCGGATGCGAGAGCCCCTAGTGGTCTGCTGGGGAATTATATGAGTCAAATGGAGAATTTAGTGTCATGACGGCAAGTTGGCCATGGTTGCAGAGTGGGTTACAGCCACTAGACGGAAACCATTAGATCCGTGGTTAATATCCCGGGCATGGCATTAAATCTTTCATGTTGACTCTTTCTATCATGATCTTCATTGTTGGAAAATAAGTGGTGACCTTAAAGTAATTGGTTTGCTGCTTGGATTTCAAATGTATTCTCAAAATTTTTTGTATGTGTAGGGGTGGAGGCCAGCGTGACACGCAGAAACATTGTGTGGTACAACAGCGGGGCAAGTGATAGGAATATGTCCCAGGGGAGAGGAATGTGAAACAAACGCCATTGGTTCAGCCTGATTAGACTCTTCTTCCTCAATTCACATATAAAACTTAGGCTGATGAAGAATTTTGATAAAGAACTCAACAAGGACGGTAGTGAATTTGCATGTCTGCAAGGCAAGTTTCTACATTTAACTTAAGCAAAATTGAAAGAAGGAAATTTTGTCAGACTTCAAATCTGAAAATTGTGAGGACGAAATGTTCTGGGGGAAACGTTATAAACGGTGGAATTAGCAGCTTGGCATCATTTACAGGGGTTGTGTGTGGTTCTCTTTGAAACCCCAAGGAAAAAAACTATTAAACTTTGTTCTGAAATTTTTTTTTAAATGCTACAAAGACGTGGGTTGTAGAATGTCTTTGAAAATGCATTTCCTCTATGCATATTTAGACTTTTTTCTGGAAAATCTGGCTGATATTAGTGACGAAAAGGGGAATGGTTTCATCGGGGTATTTCCATCATGGAGAAGAGGTAACAAAGCACAGTTACAGGTGTGTCTCTGTAAACATTATTTGCATCCATGTAAAACAACATTCTGAATTAAGCTTAATACACCATGAACATATATCGTTACCATTTATCATTATATCACAATAATAAATTAAACATAGCTTATCTAAGACCACATAGATGAGAATGTAAGTGGAAATTAATTGTTCTTTGACACTGGCCGTGTGTAGGCTAAATTGTGGAAACGTAGAGTCAGACTGAAAAATTCAATGCCATAGCCGGGATTTGAACCACGGATCTTCTGGTTTTCGTCCAGCCGCACTACCATTGTGCTACTATGGCCAACGTGCCGATATGACATTAAATTCTCCAACTGACTCATATTTTCCCGGTAAACCACTTAGGAGTTCTCATAAACATATGAGACAACTACCTTGATGGCGACTTACTATATTGTAAGTATTTTAAATTCCGGGCTTTATAGTTAACCACTATTAGGTCAATTAATGGAAATCAATTGTTCTTTCACACTGGCCGTGTGTAGGCTAAATTGTGGAAACGTAGAGTCAGACTGAAAAATTCAATGCCATAGCCGGGATTTGAACCACGGATCTTCTGGTTTCTGTCCAGCCGCACTACCATTGTGCTACTATGGCCAACGTGCCGATATGACATTAAATTCTCCAACTGACTCGTAAAATACGTACCGGGAAAATACGTTTCCAAGAGAATGTAAGTGTTTTCATATACTTGTTAGCATGATGTGATATGAGATTTCTGTGGTGATTTTCAAAATCAGCACATCGTTTTTCTTAAGTATCATTTACTTTTATAGGAGAGGTAAGAAAAGAATCTCTTTCTTTCAGGGGGTGGGGGGTTTGTGTCATTCCTCTAGGTCTAAATTTAAAACCCAAAACATTTTTACTATTGATGGTGAAGAGACATGTGTCATATCACCAGGGGCGGTTCCTCCAAAAGGTTGCAGGTTTGCGCTACACCCACTGATTTTGAATGTACAACAGGTGCCTTTTGCACAATAAAGCTGTACTTGTTTGCATTGTTTTATATAAAAACATGTTTAAATTACGCTTATCATCTGTAGCTGTCCATGACCACAGAAGTCGAAATAAACAGAGGTTAGCTGTAGGAGCTGCTAGGTTTGCAGAGAAGTGTTAACCTCAGATTTCGCCCAAATGTGGGCTGTCAGAGGAGGTTGCGGGAAGGTGAAGAGACGGGAGTGGCTTTTTATACATTGCTTAAACGGAGGTTTATCAACCTAGCTCCTCCTACTCTTAGCAACGGCTATAGCGTCACGTTCAGGCTTCACTTAGTTTGTATCTGTGTCTGCTTGTTCTGTGGTGTGGTTCCGTGCTCGCAGAACATTGAGAAAGCTTTGTTTAAGGTTAAACTGGGTATTCTAACATTTTATAGTGCTTATAGTGAGGTGTTGTTTTTGTACGTTTTTAAAATTCTTATAGAATGAATACCTTGCAACCTTTACTGGAAAAGCCCTTTTCGCAATGGAGTGCTGAAGAAAAATCTTAAGTGAAACGAATGGGTAGGCCCACGCCAAACATTTCTATAACTCAAACGATTAAGTCAAAAGCTAGGACATTCAATAGGAAGTTCAACCCTGACATGTACAAGAAGCACGACTGGTTATGTGGATGTGAAGTGTTTATAGTGTTTCCCATGCCTGCTCTATGGAGTAGATGATTCCTTGGTGAAGCAAGGAATGAAAGACATACAACACATGCACGACCGTGTTAAAAAGCATGAGTCCTCTATGTCTCATATAAAAATGCATTAAGTTTAGCAATGTATGGCAATATTAATATTGCTGCACAAATGGACAGTGCATACAGAAGGAACATACAGCTGCATAACGATAAAGTTACGCAGAATAGATATGTCCTAAATATCATAATGAACTGTATACGTTTTTGCGGCTCATTTGAGCTGGCTTTGAGAGGTCATGATGAATCTGATACATCACAAAACCCTGGTATCTTTCGAGGCCTAATAGATTTCAGCGCTGATCTCGATAGTGTCCTGAAGGGCCATATGGAAAAAGCAACTGTTTTTAAGGGCACTTCAAAAACTATACAAAACGAAATTCTTCAGTGTATGTTAGAGGTATGCCAAGAGGAAATAATGAAGGAAATTAAGGATGCAGAATTCCTTGCTGTCATAGTAGTAGTAGTAGTAGTGGTGGTGGTGGTGGTGGTGGCGGTGGCGGTGGTGGTGGTAGTTTTATTCATCCGTTAAGTCAATACAATGACATTGGATACGTCAATACAAATATTTAGAACAATACAAATAATATAAGTATAAAAATAAAAAATAAGTTGCATCAAGTGTAATTAATAAGATCTAAGCATGAACTCATAAATATATATAGTTGCATGGCTCTACAACTACACAGCATTTAAAATGCATCACAAATATATACAATTATATGGCCAGCTACAGTGTATCTAGAAATTCACTTATATCATAATATGAATCACTTAATAAAATTTCTTTCAACGATAGTTTGAAACACCTCATGGATTTTATGTTTTTCAGATTGGCCGGTAGTTTATTATACAGAGTGACTGCTGAATATCTAACTCCTTTGGAATAAAGTGTAGTTCTATGTGTTAGAGAAGAAACCACTGATGTTTTCTCAGTGTTTCAGATGGTTATTATCTACGGATATCTTGTGAATGACAAGCCTATAGAACGATTTTGGAGTTTTGTTCGACCTGCTTGTCATGATGTAGACTCTCTTGCCACAGTCATTAAATCTGAACTTGATCTGCAGCTGTCAGGGTGCCCGAATAAACTTATAGCACAGACCTATGATGGTGCATCCGTCATGGGAGGTAGGAAACACGGTGTTCAGGCAATTGTGAAAGAGAAGTATCCTTGTGCCTCTTATATACACTGCCATGCACATAAACTTAATTTAATAATGCTGAATGCAGCCTCAGTAAACACCAGTATGAGGATATTTTTGCCAATTTACAAGAAATATGCACATTTTTTTTTCTTCAAATTCTCCTCAAAGAACAGCTATGCCTGATGAAGTTTTGCAGAAACGATTGCCATGATCTGTTCCGACACGATGGAATTTTCATTCACGGACCGTCAATACCATTTTTGAACACAGGGAGAATTTAATTATATGCATGGAGGTCATTCAGAAGAGACCTCTGCTAAACAACAACACCACACTTGTTCAAGCTTCTAAGTTTATGGCCACTTTGAAAGATAATAATTTTGTATTCTGGCTGTCTTTCTTCCACAAGATCATGCCCCATGTGGACAGTTTGTACAATCAGCTGCAGAAGCGAGACTGCAATGCAACATTTGTCCTCGCCCAGCTAAACACATTTGAAAGGGAAGTGCAAAAAGTAAGAAATAGCATGGATATTGAGGAACACGAAGAAACTGCAATTAAAAGGAGAAGAATAGAAGATCATTATGTGAAAAGAAGAGAAGCTCTTGAAGTCTGTGACATTATTCTTAGAGAAGCAAAGGACAGATTTAGGTTCACGGGACATCTGGTAGCCTCGACTTTGTTTCATCAAGACAATTTCTCTGACTATGATAAGATATTTCCAGAAGATTCCCTTAGATAAACAGTAAGGTTCTATCCTTTTATCATTAGAACAAAATTGCGTACAGAACTGACTGTAATTTACAGTCGAGAGGAATTCCGTGGAATGTCTGGCGCCTTGTTCTTGACGGACTTCATTAAGGAAAACAATTTATGTGGTACATTCAGCGAATGTGTCAAACTCCTGCGAGTGTTGTTAACTATGCCAATGTCTACCGCTGAAGCAGAACGCTGTTTCTCAACTTTAAAAAGAGTAAAAGCTTTCCTTAAGAACACAATATCACAGGACCAATTGTCAGCATTAGCAATGCTTTCAATCGAGAGGGAGTTTGTTATGAAGATCAGTGGCTTCAACGCAAAAGTTATCGATAGATTCGCCAGGTCTAAGGAGAGGAGAGCAGAATTTCTGTATAAATAGGTGAGTCACTACTACTCTGTATTTTATTTTTCATTTGTGCACTACCAATAATTTAATCCACCAGCTGCCACTGCATATCACCTTTTAGCGATGGGTTTGACTCGTATACGCTAGGTTGCTGGTACTTTGGATATTTTTATCATTAGATCACGTATACATTTACACGAATTCATATTTCCAGACTGGGGAAAATAAGGAATCATCTTGGTTCATTCTCTCAGCCGGGAATCGGACCCACCCCTCGCATAGCAGGCACATGGTACACCAACTAATCTACGGGGCCAGTCCCATATTCTTTGTTAAGCTATAACTTGACAAAAACGTTACTGGGCACGACCACAGTATGAGGAATGGAAGCACTCTACATACATCAGCTTAAAGCTGCTCCCCCAGGGGTCTACTACTGAGGTAGGTAAGAGATTAGCAGTCCCGGGGGTCCCGATACAATCTCTCGATTGGGTGCCTCTGAGAGGTGAGAGAGCTTATGCCAAATGCCCAAACAACTTAGGTCCAATAGTGTGTTTGACCCTATGGTTTGACCCATAAATTCGTTACTCCCTCAACACATGTCTGATGGATACTGTTGCACGGTAGGCGCAGGGGGTAACTGGATAAGCATAAGTCCCAGCCCCTGGATATCATGTAGGACTGTGTTGGTATCCGTTTATAAAGGCCTGTCCCGGGCAGGGGCCATTGCATGAGCTGATGCACTCCTGAAGGCGATTGGGTCCCTCTGTCTTTATACTGGGTAGTGAGACCCTGAGGTAAACAAGGTCTAGACCAGGACTCTCACCTAAGCTGGGGTGGCGTCCAGGATGCGAACACGCCTTTGGAGACGTTTGCAATGGTGGGCATTGTCCTTATGACAACCAATTAAAAAAAACAAAATTCTGAAGGGGCATGTAAAAGAAACATTTAAGTAATTTGGTTCTCGCTACTTAGTAGTAAAACGAACAGAGGAAGGTAAGAAGTTTTCATCGGGGAACCCTTTTATTATTCCAAAGGGTCTCGATAAAATATCTGGTGCAGTTAAATCGTGTACAAAGTCTAGAAATAGTACATTCCTGGTTGAAGCACAATCCGTCTCCCAGGCAGCGGCGCTATTGAAAGCTACAATGCTAGGTAGCTGTCCGATTAGTGTTATAAAGCATAAATTCTTGAACTCTTCATGCGGTGTCATAAACACCTGTGCAATGGACGGTGTGTCCAACGAAGAGATTCAGGAGAACCTTGAAGATCAAGGTGTCACTGCAGTGTACTGTGTGCAACGACGAGAGCATGGGGAATTGGTGCCTACACGTACCCTGTTCCTAACCTTTGAACGGGTTGACCTCCCACAAAGGACAAAGGCAGTGTATGAAGCAATAAAGGTCAGGCCATACATCCCTAACCCCCTGAAATGCTACAAGTGCCAGCGCTTTGATCACACAAGTGACTTTTGTAACACAGTATCTACCTCTGTCAGCTGCGGAGGCGTCTTGCGTGAAGATGCATGTCCAGCATCCCCAGCATGCATTAACTGCAGCGGTGAACATCCATCGAATTCACGAGAATGTCCCTATTTTATAGAGGAGCGTGCGACCCAAGAGATCCGGGTTCGAGAGAAGGTGTCTTCTCGGAAGTCCGGAAACTTTTGCGTACTCGCCAGCCTTCGGTCCCTAGTTCCGTTAGTTATAGCGCTGCTGTAACTAAGCCGGTACCTAGACGCGTAATCGCAACTCAAACTGGTGATTTAAACGGAGCAATAATTGCAGAAAAACAACTACACCTAGGGTACAGACAAAGCAACAGTCATCGGTAGGTACGGCAGTGTGTAAACCTAGCAAATCCAGTCGTAAAAAGCTATCTTTCCAATCACCGTCTAAACCATCGCCCTCAAGGAATTCTGAACCAGTAATATATAATGCACCTGTAAAACAGTTCAAAGCCGCGTATGAAAGAAGCGATTTTCTCAAGGATAAAAATAATACTGGCACCATATCGGTAAACCAGAGGAAAAATCCTTGACCATCTCCTCCGAGATCGTCTTCTGACGAATCTTCCGGAGAGGTTCCTGATCAGCGATTATCATCGTCGTTTCTCTCAGTATCCAATCGGTTTTCGAGGCTCTCGAACAGAAAATTTCAATAGGGAAACGGGCCTCCTCAGTGGTAAAGATGGAACAGGAGGATCGTATTGTCGCGAAATAATTGTAGAGGTGAGGCGTCGAGAGGGACGAGTTCAAAGAGACGGGAAGTGTGCTGTGCGGAGATAAAAGCTCGCCGAAACGGTGCGGGGAAGCAGACGGATTTCTGTAGAGTTCGTCTTCTAGCGCCGTCTTGATTGTTTGAGAACATTCCGGATAGTAAGTAGGCTATAAATAAGGAAGCCGCAGCTCGTCAAGGGGAGAGTTGTTAATTGGACGTGTGAGCGTAAACAGCTGTAAAAGTGAACTCTTTTGTGGTCGACGGCCTTATAAGTTGTATGTGTATGTGACGTAATGCTGCTACTGTAAAGGTTGATGAAGTATGTTTCTGCGGAAATAAAGAGCAATTTTTAGTGTTTGTAACCTGGACTTTTAATTTCACGAACCCACAGTGTCAAAATTGGTGTCAGGAGTGAGACATAAGACATAGAGGCTGCATTGCAAAAGATTCTAGAAGAGTTGAAAGAAATGAGAACAGCCAATGACAACCTCGATGCGAAGACGGAGGCGGCAATACAACTTGGCCGCGACGATGACCGCGAAGATGACCGAATTAATAACGAAGACAGAAGCTGCAAACAACAATCTGGCCGCGACGATGACTGCGATAAAGGCCGAATGAACCCCTGAAATGAAGGCTGCGAACGAGGCCCTCACCAAAAAGTTTGAAGAACATTTGGCCGGCGTGAGGAATGACGTCACGGGGCTGGACAAGCGGATGGGTCAAATGGACGAGCGCGCCGAATACCTGGCAAACCGCTTTAATGACCCAGAAAGAAAGGCCGACAATAACACCAAATCCCTCGAAGACCTGGCAAGCCACGTTAACAACCTCGAGGGAAAGGCCAACACAAACTCTTAAGACCCTGACCGCCATTGAGGAGGACATCGACCGCAGAAGGATGAAAGATTTAAAGAGCGATGCGTCGAGACACTACACATCTGTGCGCGTCAAACCACCAAAGTATGACGGCACGTCCACGTTCGAAGTCTTTCGCCGCCAATTCGCCTACAGGGACGGGCCGCAGAGTTTCTGTACGCGGTCCAGACAGCGGCGGCGCCCAAGGTCATCTGGGAGGCCCCGGAGGACCGCTTCGGGTACCAATGCTTGGCCGCAGCCTACCGCAGCCATCTGAAGTCAAGGACGCAGCAGTTAGGGCAGTAGCTGCAGGAGTTCACCCTGGCAATTGAACAGCTGGCGAGCAGAGCTTTGGTCGACCTCCCACCTGAATTCGTATGCCGCGAATCCGCATACACCTTCATTGAAGGAGTACGACTTTGAGATACCTCATCGCCTAAAGCTCGGCGACTACAAAACCATCCACGAGACGCTAATGACAGCATTGAGGATGGAAGCGCCCAAGGTGGCGGCTAATCCTGCGTCGAGAACAATGAGTATCCGCTAAACTGGAGAAAGAAGACCAGCCGAGCGACGCCGGCGAAGACCAAATGGCGTGTGTAGGAGTTGTGGCCAGCCCGGATATCTGGTGAGAAACTACCCACACCTGGGAGAGCAGTCGGGAAACGAGTAAAGTCCATCGTGGCGAGGGGCACGTTGGCGGCATCACGACCATCTCCTGGAGTGACACTGCGCGCCGTCAGCTGGCGTATGGATGACAGCTTTATCGTGAACGGTTGGGTGAGAGGGAAGTCATGCCGCGTGCCCGTAGACACCGGAGCAGCCTAGACCAGCATCAGACCTGACGTGGCCAAGGTTTTGCCGTCGAGGAAACCGAGCCGATCATACCAGCCAGTGACGGCATCGTGCGACACCTTGCCCGAGGAAAGGAAAGGCCTGCTGCAGTTGACCGTGGGACGGAGTGTCGTACGTCAGTGGTGTTCGTCGCCAAGGTGGCTGAGGAGATGATACTAGGAGTAGATGCCCTCAGGAGCCACGAGGCGATGGTCGACGTCGGCAGGAAGGACCTGCGGTTCAACGGAGAAGAGGTCATTCTCCGGCAAACCGAAGAACGCCTGGCAATCTGCAGTGTCTTTCTGAGGGAAGACGTGGATGTCCTCGCGAGAAGCGAGGTTGTGATGACGGTGCGACTGCAAGGACAGGAACAGTTGAGTCCAAGGGTTCTACTCCCATTAGCCTTGAACCCGTAGGAACAAGACCCGGGCCTCTTTCAACCAGGGAGTTATCCGAGCTGTCCCTTAAAGGGCGCCCGGCATCCTCCGTGGGGCTTTCCATTAGGGCAAGGCCTAGTTTCCTAACAAGCCCCCCCCCCATCTGGTCCTAGGGACACAAGACGGGACGGAAGTGGATACGCCACTTACGCGCGTCAACACTCAAGGTGAAGACTACCGATATGACCTCGGTGGGGCCGCCTGGTGATCTAGCACTCCTTCTACTAGCTAAGCAGGCTAGTACCCGGAAACTTAATGGCTTCCCTCAACCCCGTCCGAAAACGTAACCAATCTCCCACGGGTATCAGGAACACACTGCCCCCTCGAGACCATCCCAATTCGAACAACTCCCGAAGGAGGGGCTCGGCTGTTCGGCCCGAGGTTCCTCTAGTAACGTCAGAGGTACCACGAGTGCTAAGGGTCCGCAGCGCCCGACTTTGGCAGCTGAAAGGGACGGATCCCTTCCCCTACGGGATGCAAGGACAGGAACAAGGAACTTGATGCTTGGCCAGAAGACGCACGGGCAAGGACTTTGTGTAGCCAAGACATTGTTGTTGTGCCAAGAGGAGGTGCCGCTGAGACTATTCAACCCAACAGACACGGATCACGAAGTCCAGGCCGGGACGGAGTTGGGGACGTGCGAGCTCATGGTCAACATAACACCAATCGATCAGACCCAGGAGCCGGTGCCGACGCAGCACCTGGGGCCCGACTGGAAGGTTTGGTAGAGAGGGCGGCCGACCACCTGACTGCAGAACAGCTCGAGAAGGATCGACAACTGCTGAGACGATACCACTGCGTCTTCAGCCAAAATAACGGCGAATACGGTCGCACTGAACGCGTGCTCCACCGCAACGACACCGGAGGCACCTGGCCTATTCGGCAAACAACTAGACGCGTTCCGCTAGCGAATCAAACGGCGGTACGGGACATGCTGGAGAACATGAGATCCGGGGGAGCGATTGAAGAGTATGACAGCTCTTCGTGTTCTCCTGTAGTCTTTATAACGAAGAAAAACGGCGAGCTATGCTTCTGCGTGGACTACAGGAAGCTGAAAGCTTTTACCAGGAAGGATTGCTTCCCTTTACCTCGGATTGACGACACACTGGACACGCTTGCTAGTACACAGTGGTTCTCGACCCTGGACCTGAATTCTGGTTACTCCCAGGTAGCTCTGGACCGGAGACAAATTAAACACTACATTCTCGAGAGGCCAATGGCCTTGGAAATTCAGAATTATGGCCTTTGGCGTCTGCATCGCACCAGCTACATTCCAACACATTATGGAGTCAGTGATGAGAGGATTCACTTATGACACCTGCCTGCTATACCTGGACGACATCTTCATGGACGGCAGGACTTTCGAAGACCATCTCGAGTATCTCAGTAAGGTGCTACAGAGGCTGCAGGCGACCAACTTGAAGCCGAACGCGAAGAAGTGTCAGCTCTTCCGCAAAGAAGTCAACTACTTGGGCCACATAGTCTCACCAACGGGAGTGGTCACAGACCTGGAGAAGACACAGGCCGTGATAGACTGGCCTCCGCCAAAGTATAAGAGAGAATTGCGCAGCTTTCTGGGCTAAGCAGATAATACCGCCGTTTCATAAAGGGCTTCTCAAACATCGCCAAGCCCCTCACCCGCCTAACGAAAGAACACCAGCCGTATTTGTGAACGGAGGACACCGAAGTCGCTTTGCAGGAGCAGAAGAAGACACTTTGCAGTGCTCCTATTTTGGGATTCCCACAACCAGGTGGCGCCTTAATTTTGGCACCGACGCCAGCGACCATTGCATTGGAGGTGCTGTATCCCAAGTCCAGGACGGCCACGAGCGGGTTATAGCTTATCACAGCAAGACGCCGTCCAAGGCAGACAAGAACTACTGCGCCACCCGGGGAAAGATACTGGTGGTAGTAAAGACCTTGGAGCACTTCCACAAGTACCTGTGCGGTCAGCCATTCCACCTGAGGACTGACCAATCCGCCCTAACCTGGCTATTGAGGTTTAATAACCTGAAAGGCCGGACAGCACGTTGGGTCCAGAGGCGGCAGGAGTGCGACTTCATCTCTGAACATCGTAGAGGGAAGAGCCACGGTAACGCAGACGCCATGTCTCGAAGACCCTGCCCAAAAGAGTGCGGCCAATGCACAAGAGTGGAAGAGAAGGAGCGTGCCGCAGCAGTCCGAGTAGTCACGGCAGTGCCTGCGGATGGCTGGGATAGGGCAGGCCTGAGGAGGGAGCAGCTGGCGGACGCAGACTTGGGGCCACTCTTGAGAGAAGTGGAGGCAGGGACAAGACCAACGTTGGAGGACACCGCACCAAGGAGCGCCACCTACAAGTCGTACTGGGCCCAATGGGATTCATTGAAGACAAGAGAGGGCGTGTTGTATGGGGCTCACCTGATGGGAAGACGCAGAGGGAGAAGTTGGTACTTCCCCGAAGTAAGGTCCCGGAAGTCTTGGAGGAAGTGCACGCCGGTACTTCAGGAGGACACCTGGGAGCAAACCAAACGATCGACATACTCCGACAGCACTATTACTGGCTGAGGCTCCGAGCACACGCTGAGAGATGGTGCCGTCATTGTCACGTGTGCGCGTTGAGTCGCGGCCCCCAGACTAAGAGCCGGGATCGTATGCAGCAGTACAACGTTGGAGCGCCATTGGAAAGGATCGTGGGCGTCCTGAACTTGCGATAGGAAGCCTCCAATGCAATGATCACTGGCGTCGGTGTCCACAATGAAAACGCCGCCTGGTTCTGGAAATCCCAAAATAGGAACAGTGTCTTCTTCAGGTGCTGGAAAGCGTGTTCAGCGTCCTCCGTCCTCACATAGGGTCGGTGTTCCTCTGTAAGGCGGGTAAGGGGTTTGGCGATGTTGGAGAACCCCTTTATGAACTGGCGGTAATAACTGCACAGCCGCAGAAAACTGCGCAGCTCTCGCTTATTCTTTGGCCGAGGCCAATCTCTTACGGCCTGTGTATTCTCCGAGTCCGTGTCCACTCCGGTTGCTGAGATTATGTGGACCAAGTAGTTCATTTCCTTGCGGAACAGCTGGTAATTCTTTGCGTTCAGCTTCAAGTTGGTTGCCTGCAGTCTCTGTAGCACCTTGCTCAGGTTGTGCAGATGGTCTTCGAACGTCTTGCTGACGATGATGATGTCGTCCAAGTATAACAGGCATGCGTCATATGTCAATCCCCTCATTACTGACTCCATGAGGCGTTGGAATATAACTGGCGCGTTGTAGAGGCCAAAGGGCATAGCGGTGAACTGCCAAAGCACTTGGCCTGTCGAGAATGCAGTTTTCTCCTTATCTCTCGGGCCTACAGCCACCTGCCAGTAACCCGACTTCAGGTCCAGGGTCGAGGACCATTGTGCACCAGCTAGCGCGGCCAGGGTGTCGTCAATCCGGGGTAAGGGGAAACAGTCCTTCCGGGTGACAGCGTTCAGTTTCCTGTAGTCAACGCTGAAGGCTCGCCGTTCTGCTTCGTCACCAGAACTACAGGGAAACAGTAAGGTCTGTCAGACTCTTCAATTACTCTCCTGGATTTCATCTCGTCTACCATATCCCGTACCGCCGCTTGTATCGCCAACGGAACGCGTCTAGGTGGTTGCCGAATAGGCAGGGCATCTCCGGTGACGCTGCGGTGAAGCACTTTACCCGTGCGGCCGTAGTCACTGTCGCCT
The DNA here is from genome assembly GCA_030765055.1 of Mantis religiosa. Lineage (NCBI taxonomy): Eukaryota > Metazoa > Arthropoda > Insecta > Mantodea > Mantidae > Mantis > Mantis religiosa. The sequence goes on along the minus strand of CM060949.1, from coordinate 175,734,831 downwards.
TGGCTGAAGACGCGCTGGTATCGCCTCAGTAGTTGTCGAACTTTCTCCAGCTGTTCTGCAATCAGGTTTTCGGCCGCCCTCTCCAATAAGTCTTCCAGCTGGGGCCGCAGGTGTTGCGTCGGCACCGGCTCCTGTGTCTTGTCGATAGATGTCACGCTGACAACGTGCTCGCACGTCCCCAGCTCCGTTCCGGCCTGGATGTCGTAATCGGTGTCTGCCAGATTTAGCAGCTTCACTGGCACCTTCTCTCGGCGTGGCAATAATGTCCTAACTACATAGAGTCCTTGCACAGGCGTCATCTGGTCCAGCATCATGTTCTTCGTCCGCTGACCTTCCAGTCGCGCCGTCACCACCACCTCGCTTCTCGCAGGGAGAACTACGTCTTCCTTCAGGATTACCCTGCATATTCCAAGGCGCTCGTCGGGTTGCCGGAGTATCAGCTCTTCTTCATTGAACCGCAGGACCTTCCTGCCAACGTCGACGGTCGCTTTGTGGCTCCTGAGGGCAACCAATCCTAGTATCACCTCCTCAGCCACCTTGGCGACGAACACCCACTAACGTACGGCACTCCTTCCCAAGATCAACTTCAATAGGACCTCCTTCTCCACAGGCAAGGTGTCACCCGATGCCGTCACAATCTGGTATGGTAGGCTCGGCCTCCTCGTCGGCAAACCCTTGGCCACGTTAGGTTTGATGATGGTCACGGCTGCCCCGGTGCCTACGAGCACGCGGCACGGCTTCCCTCTCACCTAATCGTCCGCGATGAGGCTGTGATCAATACGCTGGCTGACGGCGCGGTGTCATTCGAGGGGATGGTAGTTATGGCGCCAACGTGCTCCTCGCAACGCCGGAGCATACTCGTTCTTCCGGCTGCTCTTCCTGGTGTTGGTCATCTTCGCGGTCATCGTCGCGGCCAAGTTGCTATTTGCAGCTTCCGTCTTCGTTGTTAATTCGGCCTTTATTTCTTCTACCTCCTCGGTGATGTCGTCATCTCACTCCTGACACCAATTGTGACTTTGTGGATTCGTAGAATTTAAAGGCCGAGTTGCAGAAATTAAAAATCTGCTTTATTTCCGTAGAGATACACTGTTCAATTATCACGTAACAACTTTACATTACATAATAACACAATCTTCCAAGGTCGATGACAATAACAAACCGTGAGAGCTGATTACATTAGCTCGCATTACAACAACAATTTTGTTACACAACTAACTCTGCTTTCTCACGCTGTTTACAACTGTTACAACTGGTGTGTCAGAATCCCTTATATATCTCATTCACACCTCGAGAAACTTTTCGAGTAAAAAAGAAAAACAACGACTCTCCGTCAATCGAGATATCTCTAGAAAGTTCCAGACATGAAGTCCTAACTGTGCCGGCGAGTCCTTTATCTGAGATAACATTGTTTGGCTGCTTTGTGAACACTCGCCGCGCTATCGGTAACTGCTCATGCAAGCTCCTGAAACATTATCCGCCGTCTATTATCTATTTGTGCCGAAACTTTTATGCCCAGTGCCGCGACAGTAATTTACGTCGTTTAACTTTTTGAGTCGTATCGGACGATGAAGGGAATTAGTGAAATGATGCTCATATGGCCCTCAGGGTCCTTGGAGATTAGAGTTACCCGACATTAGTCTTTTAGGATGACCAAGATTCGAACTCGGGAATTTTTGAACGTGAGACAGATATGTTGCAAGCAGTTATTAAAGATGGAGAAAGTGAATGCAGGCTTTCAAGCCGTAAATATCAAGGATTTTGTAATTGTTTCAAAATGTTAGAAATGTCAACACTACGTCCATCTCACAAAGTATTGCCTACGGAAACAATTTTGTGCTCCCACGTGGAGAATAGGATCATACAAGAAAAGACTGTGCAAAACTGAAACAACCGGCTGTATGCATCCATTGTGAGAGTAAATTGCGTGCTTTTATTGCAAAAAAAATCCGGATAAAAAAATTGAACTAGAGAGTAGGTGTACAGGTGGTAAAATTTGCCCGATATATAAGCTGCACTTTGATAGACTTGTAGCCAGAACCAACTATAGACAAGACGGCTGCTCAGTTACAGAATATAAGGGGAAATTCTGTAGAATGTATTAAAGTCTAATAAGGAGTAACGTAACAAGGGAAAGGAAACATATAGCGAATTTGATTAAGAAAACTTAAGCTCCAAGACATGCAGACAAAATGTTTTCTTATTCGAGTATAAAAATTAAAGAAGGAGGCTGTTGGAAATGATTACAAATTTAACAGAATATATGTCTTTAGAAGAAGGTTTAAGTAATTTGATGAATCTAGACTATTATAAAATAAAAATCACACAAATAAACGCATAAAGATCGAAAACCGCAATGGTGGTACTAAGGTAACTAATAGATGAAATGAGGATAGACATGTGTGTTCAAGAACCATATAATACACGAGGGATGCTAGCACAGCTGCTAACTACAGTCAGGACAATATGCGACGAGAGAGGTCCGAAAGTAACAATCATTATTGCAAATAGAGGGATACGAGGGGGTGTCGTAAAGTTTTAATTATCACCCTTTAAATAATGTGTTAGAGAGTTTGTATTGATATGTGCTTGTTAGTTCTTCTCTGCGTAGTCACCATCCAGATTTACACATTTTCCCCAACGTTTCTTGACCTTCCAAATACCTTGATTGTAGAAGTCTACAGAATTCGCTTTGAACCAGTCTTCCACGTCATTAATGACGTCATTTGTGTTGTCAAATCGGCGACCATGTAACGGATTCTTTATTTCCGGGAACAAGAAAAAGACCACTTGTTGCGAGATCGGGTGAATAAGGCGGATGCTGTAAGGTTTCAAAGCCACATTCCCTTGTTTTGTCAACTGCAACTTGAGATGAATGAGCTGGTGCATTGTCAGCCAGAAGACGAACACCTTTGGAGGGCATACCGCGTCGTTTCTTAATCAGAGCTGCTCGTAACTTTCCAGAAAATTGCATTAGTGTCCGCCTGTGGTGGTTTGACCGTTGGCAAGATAATCTGTAAGGATGACTCCCCGTTAGTCCCAGAAAACTGAAAGAATGGTCTTCCCGGCTGACCTTTGCACCTTTGTCTTTTTGGGAGGTAATAATCGGCATGTTTCCATTCCATGCTCATGGTTTTCGCATCTGGTTCATGTTGATAGATCCAGGATTCATCCATGGTTACTAGATGATCAGGAAGTCATCTTCGTCCCATTTCAACAGCATCAACATCAGTCTTGAAAGGTCACGCCGTGTTTTCTTTTGGAAAGGAATTAGCAAACATGAAAACCACCGTGCAGACACTTTAGACATGTGCAGTTCGTCATGAATAATTTTCCACACACTACCATAACTAAGATGTGTCTCATTCATGATCATTTGGATGGTTACTCGTCTGTCTTCCAGTATTAAACACTCCACTTTCTTCACTGTGACAGCATCGCCTGTCACTGACGGTCTACCAGCTCTTGGCTCATCTGTCAGGGACATGTGACCAGTTTGAAAATTCCTTTTCCACCTCACAATAGTGTCACACAATGGAAAATGATTTCCATAAACAGCCGTCATATCGTCATGGATTTTCCGGGCAGTTTTGCCCTTCAAATCCGGAAACTTGATCACACTACGAACCTCAATCTTCTCCATCATACACCTCAGTCACTTCTGGCACTCACTGTAGAAGAAAAAAAGGTCTGAAATTACTAAAACTACAAATATTATGTCCAAAGTGATCAACGATGACACTGAAAAATCTTCATCACTGTAGCATAAGAACTACCGTGTGATAAAATTTTACGACAACCCTCGTACAAGTGTTCAAGAGCGCGTAATTTAGCGATAAACGTGTTAATAGTGTGCAACTTCAATACAAAGGTGTGGACTTTATATTGTGCAATCACCATGTTGAATATAGGGGCCCCGTTGAAATTCATATCTTAAAAATGACAAATATACTGGATGTGTATTCAAATAGGCCTCTGATTTACGTAATGAATTCGAATCCTAAATCGACATGATGGTTCAGTAAAAATCCGGACAAACGTGGAGAGAAAATAGAAGAAATAATAACCACATATACGCTTGTAAAGTTAAACCAACCAAATAACCCTTATAGTTCGAAAATAGAACTAACGGGATAGAGGCTATATAGTGAATAAGATTCAGAACTGGAGGGTAGGCCAGCAGCTGACTACAAGCGATCACAATTTGATTTACTTTGATATAGTTATTAATGACAGGAATAAAGAAAGATATATGACACCGAAGAAGACATATATAAGAAATGCATTTTGAGGAAAGGTAAGAAGAAATTTCGTTTTATTACAAACACAAGATATTGAAAGTGTGGATAAAAAACAATTTTACTAACAAGAAACATACAAGCAGTGGAAAAGGGATTAAGACGTAGTAGAAACAAAACAAGCACGCATACAGTATGGAATGAACAACTACAGAAACTACGGAGTCGAGTGAGAAAAGCCAGAAAGGTATACCAAATAAGTAAGACTGCGAACGAAAGACATTTAAATTGGGTTATGTATAGAGAGTTGAAGAGTAAATAAATGCAAAGAAAATTTGGAAGAAACCAGGGTCAATTCATGGGAGAATTTTATAGAAGATAAACTACGAGGCAACGTATGGGGAATCCCATATAAGTTTGTAATGGAGAAAATTACGGCACTTGAGATCCTTTCAACTTTGGAAAAATAAAATGAAGAATTAACCAAGACGTGGACTCAAGCGGCTAATTGTTTATTTGAGAGTCTATTACCAGCAGACATAAAGGATAACGACAGTGTAGAACACAAGGTACGAGAGAACCGCTACAGGTAGCATATGGCATAAATAAGCTCATATCCTTTGTTATTACGGAAATGAAATTGGATATAAGGGAGATGAGGAAAAAGAAAGCACCTGGGCCCAATGGAATTCTAGTAGAAGTAATACAACTAGAAAATATTTTGGCAACAAATTTATGCCATATTTTTAACCATTGTCTAATAGTAGGGCGAATAGGCTACTGTTGGAAAGAAGTCAACGTGGTTATATTAAGAAAATTTAAAGATAAAGATATGCGACAGGCAAAATTTTATAGAGCTATATGTTTACTGAATACTTTGATCAAAATTCAGGATAGATTATTATATAAAAGTATACAGTAATATAGGTTTAGGATTGGTATGACCAAACATCAATTTGGTTTCCGAAAAAAGCAGCTCCACCGTAGACGCAATAAGTAGTGCAATAGAAATAACTAGGAACACTGCCGTTTCTTTGGCACATCTTAACGGAACCAATGTTGGAGCAGCTAGCAAGTAAAGAAGTGATACAGGTTCCGCATATGCGGACGATATATTTATATTGTTAGAGGCAAAGAATCCACTAGAAATGGAAGAAAAAGCACATAAAATGTAAAAAAAAAAACCTGTGGATTATACGTCCTAGTTTAGACACAGGGTGCTAGGACAAAGAAATGCAGAAATAAAAATATAAAATAAATAAACAAAAAATTAGAACACCTAGAGCCGTGCTTGAACAGTTGCTCAATACGTGTCTGCAAGAGACTAAGCTGCGTCCCCAAGACGTTTTTAAAATCAGAGGATATACCCCACTAACGTGTGACGCTGCACCTGAAGAGGATATTCTTGCGCATGGAGGCACTAAGATGCTCCTCAGAGATGACTTTATTTGTAGACTTTTTACCCTTAGAGTCTGAGATCCAGTCAGTTGCTGTAAGCGTAAAACTTCCATCCATACAGTTCGCTATTTGCAATATTTATTTACCATCTCCCAATGACCTCTCCTTTACTGATTTACAACATCTGGTCTCCCAGCTCTTAACACCTTTTCTGTTTGTGGGAGACCTAAATGCTCACCGTACTCTGCTGGTCTCACCTTGAGCATGTGCGAGAGGCAAGCTAATTACAAATTTCATAGACAGCAATAACCTGGGTCTCCTGAATACCGGAGAACCCACGTTTCTTTCCGATGCATTCAACACCTTTTCATATATTGATTTGCCAGTCTATTCACCAGAGTTAGCAGTTTCCCTTAAGTGGAATGTCATCTCTGTGACCACTTCCCATGTTTTATCAGTCTCTTGGCACAATATGTGTACGTCGCACGTCTGCCCAGCTGGCGCTTTCTTCATGCTAACTGGAAACTTTACAACCAGTGGGCCGTCTTCAATTACAACAATCACGATTCTGTAAACCATCTAGTTCAGCCTACGGGGACGATTCTCTCGGCCGCAGAACAATCAGTTCCGCGATTGACAACGCACTCCCATTGATTTCCTGTCCCATTGTGGCCAGATGATTGCCGGAGAGCTATTCGTGCTCGAAGACGTGCTCTTAGTTATTTCCAGCGACGTTCGACACTCGATAGTCTGATCGGGTACAGGAAAATGTATGCTGAATCCAGAAAAGTAATTGAGGATAGCAAAAAGACATCATGGACCGACGTTGTGTCATCTTTTAATCGACATACACCTTCCTCAGTCGTATGGGATAAGTTAAGGCGAGTGGCTGGAAAATCTACACTCATGGCAATCGCCGGTCCTAAAACCCCTGCTGGTGCTTGTGTTGACCAGCATGATGTGGCTAATAACTTTGGTAGGGCGTTAGCTCAAGTGTCTAGCTCAGAAAACTTTTCACCCGATTTTCTCCAAATTAAGAAACCTTAAGGTTTCTCATTCTATTCTAGAAACCTTGAAGACTACAATCGCCTCTTTACCATGACAGAGTTAGAACACGCCTTTCATCGTCGTGCCTATCTGCACCGCGACCAGACGGTATCTATGTGTGATTCTTACAACAAATATTTTCCGAAGAGAAGGCGTTCCTACTCGTGTCTGGGTTGGCGGCAGTTTTCCTGAGAAGTGGTGGGAGGCCACCATCATACCCATTTTGCAAGCTGGGAAGGGTGGTCATCTGCATTCCAGCTACCGTCCTATTTCTCTCACCAGTTGCATCTACAGGGTGATGGAACGCATGATCATTGACCGTTGGTGTGGTTCATGGAAACTCACAACCTTATGACTAACATCCATTGTGGTTTCCGACGCCACTCTTCCATAGTAGACCATCTTGTGTCGATCTCGACGCAGATAATGAACAGTTTCATGAACTGTCAGACCGTCGGCATATTTTTTGATCTCGAGAAGGCTTATGATACGTGTTGGTGAGCAGGTCTATTAGCACCTCGCACAGCTGCAATGTACCTTTATGCCTACTTGTTTTCCTTCGGAAGTTCATGAACGACCAGGTTTTCCGAGTAACGTTTGGCTCAGTCTTTTCGAACCTTTATGTCAAAGAGAACGGTGTTCCTCAAGGATGGGTATTAAATGTTTGTTTGCTGTTGCTATTAATTCTATGTCTAAATGTGTTCCTCGAGGGATTTCATCGTGCTTGTTCGTAGACGACTTTGCAGTCTACTGCACTTCTCGACGTACTCCATTCGTGGAGTGCTGTCTACAGCAATGTTTAGACAATATTCACGATTGGAGTACCAAGAACGGACTTCGGTTCTCCACGGAGAAAAGTCTGTGTCAACTTCTGGCGTTGTAGGAGTCGTTATCACCCTCACTCCGACTGGGTCTGCATGTCTTAACATTTGCAGATGAAACGAGGTTCCTTGTACTGAATTTTGATACGAAGCTTAGTTGGACATCGTATATAGGTAGCACAGCTTAAAGTTCAATGTGAGCGTTCTCTTCACATACTGTGGGTACTTAGTGGGCAATTGTGGGGAACGGATCGTGGAATGCTGCTTCGTCTGTATCGCATACTGATCCGATCCAAGCTCACGCATCGTGGGTGAATCGTTTATGCTTCATCTCGTCCATCTGTACTGAAGAAATTGAACACGGTCCATAACTCTAGCCTTCGTTTAGCTATTGCAGCGTCTCCAACTAGCCAAGTTGTGAGTCTCTACGCCGAAACGGCAGAGCCTCCTCTGCAAGGTAGGCGGGAAATTTTGCTGGGTAATTACGGCTGTGGGTTAAATAGTATGCCTTCGCATCCTACGTTTGCACGCTTTTTCGACACCTTAATTGACATACGTTATAGGAACACACGTCTAAGTGCAAAGCTGCCAGGTTTTCTCTTCCATGAACTTCTTAGGAGGCACGCACTTGAAATGTCCAGGGGTTTTGGTTTGAAATGAGTTTTGTTCTCTGATCTGAGTATGGGGAGGGGCATGTAAGGACAATATAAAAATGATGAACGGTTGCTAGGGAAAAGAAAATCAATAATCTTGATTGATGTGAAGAGATGAAAGGTTTTGGATAAGAAAAAAATCAATAATCTTGCTTGATGTGAAAAGATGAAAAGTTTTGGGCAGGAGTAACGATAGAAACGGAAAATCAATAATATTCATAAGGAGATGTGTTCTGTAATCTTGTTAGTGATGAATAGACGTGCAGGAGTATGGAGTTTTATGTACTTAATGGAATCTTTTTGTTAAAGAAGTAAGGACTTATCGATATGCTGGAGGTAAACTGCAATGATTGACTAGGAAAGAAAGTTCAAGTAAAATGTAATCCAGACAAAACAAATTATTTGTTACAAAATTGGACTTCTCCAAAATTGTATTTATTTCACTCTGAACCACACCTGAAAACGAGAGATCTCATGACTCTTATTTAAAATAAAATGATACAATTGGTAACCAGAGGAAACTGATAGCCGCAAAAGCTCACACGAGAAGAGAAAGAATTGTGCTTCCAACATAGAAATCCTGCTTCAAGTGTATGCTCCTTGGTTGCGTGCAGCATCTCACATAGTTCTTGGGATGATGGTGCACAGGAAATCTACGACGGTCACGTCTAGTATCCGCAGTTCCTTCTTAGAATTTATATCGAGTTATGAGGATTTTAATCTATACAGACGGATCTAAAGGTTCTAGTGCTGTTGGATATGCGTATGTCCATGGAGCCGAACCCTATACATTCGGTTTCCATGGCAGCACTTCCATATATAGTGTGTAGCTCTGCGAACCAGTTTACAAGTTCACCGAAGAAATTTGGGTGATTGCCTTATCCTAAGAGATTTCCTTAGCACACTTCAGGGTCTTCGTGAGTTGTATAACCACTATCCTATTGTTCAGCATCTCCAGGACGTCCACCACGTTTTACACGCCTCTGGCGTTAGCGTGGTATGTGCATGGATTCCTGGTCACGTAGGCTTGCATGGGAATGAAATGGCGGATTCGGCAGCTAAGGTGGTAACCATCGAGCCCAGTATTAACATCCCTTTTGTCACCGCGGAAGTCTTTAGGCTTGTTGTGCGTAGAGCGGCACTGTAGTGCTGGCGCGATGTGGAAACAAGCTTAGAAGGGCGAAGGAGCTTCCGGTTAACTGGGCAACATTCTGTCGCTTATTCCGTCGGGAGGAAATTAGTTTGGCTCAGTTGCGTATTGGGCACTGCTACTTCTCACACGTAACCTTTTCAAAAAGGACCCTGCTCCTGTTTTTCCACTGTGTGGTCGGGCGCCTTCGGCCCGTCATGTGCTGCTAGAGTGTTTTCACCTAGCAGACCTTCGGGAGTCTCTGCAGCTCCCGGCAGCCTGTAGGAGATTCTGGCAGACAATAGGGAGTTATTGCCTAGATTCTTGGCAGTTAGCGTAAACGTTAGTGTCACGTGAGCGATGTTCTCCACATGCGCATGTTTACTGTAACAAGATAACCGATAACCGGCACGTTAGGCTTAGCACCATTTAACGTTAGGCTTCAAGGTTAGCATTTCTCTTACAAAATGACCCGAAAATGATTAAGCTTTGCCATTAATGATGATCTAATATTGATGCGGGAGGTAATTTCAACCAACCCATAAGAAGATCCAACTGTATGGAAAGAAATAGTTGCGAATATGGTAGCTGCAACAGGAAAAATATGTTTCCTTCCGTACAATAAAGGAGCACATGGATCACTTTCTCAAGCTGCACCATCTACCTAAAAGGCCCAACAATTTGTTATAGGTTCTCCCTTTAATGATACAGCATGTGCATATTGTTGCAATTCATTTCTGACAAGCCATGTTAGACCACCCAGATTTGTTAATAAGTGACCTTTATTTCTATATATTATATTCATAACTGCATTGGATATTGCTGATAAATATGAAGAAGATACACCAAAAAAGCTTGCAAATCAGACAGCCTGTTGGGATATGCTAGGCTCCGAATTATATTTCAATTCAATTCAATTAAATTTTATTGTCCGTAGAGATTACAGAAATCCATCAGACATTGTCAATATATTATATACTTAGAAATACAAATATATACATTTGCAAAATGAAATTACCTTTACAAAAATCATCCATTATTGATAACTTCATTAATAGAATAGAATGCCTTATTTATTAAATATTTACACAGTTCCTTTTTAAAGGTATTTACATTGGTTACTGACTTCAATTCCATTATAAGTTTATTATAGAGTATAATGCCTTTATATTTTGTACTTCTTTCAAACATTGCCAGTCTATGTTTTACTAAACTATAGTCATTTCTGTTTCTAGTGTTATAGTCATGATTTTCTGATTTTATTTTGTAGCAATTTGTTTTTATGTGCAGTACTGTTCTGAGAAGTACTGTAGTACTACTGTAGTACTGAGTTCTGTGCAGTACTGTACACAAACCTTCCACTCCTGAAACAGTAAATGTACTGTCAGTACAACATAACCTAATATATATCCATACGAATGATATAAATTGTTTATTCAAAGTTACCTCCAGCAGAATATCGTTCTTGTTACAATTCTAGGCGGTATATGTAAAATCCTCTACTAGTTGTCGGAGAGCCATTTTATCCAAAAGAAAATAGAGTCGGCATTCTTCATCTGTAATTTGATTTAAATCTAGACTCTGAATTACCACGCCTCCTTGGGGGATATTTCTTTGTCTGTTAATATTATGAATTATCATATCTTCCAATAACTCATTATCAGTGCCATCGAACGCTGCGAAATCAAGTAATTGCTCAATTTTCTGTTCTCATTAACATACTCGTGCAAAAATTCTGACTCGGCAACATACGCTAAAACATATACTGTATTCAAGCCATATGGCAATAGCCGATACCGTAACAGAAAGTACGCCTTGGTAAAAACTCTCCAATAACTCTGCGGTAAAGAAGGTTTTAGATTAATGCTACAGGGTTGCTCTTAGGAGCTGCTTACACTTACAAAGGCTGATAACTTGGCGCGTAATGCGACATCGTGAGAGTTAAAATTTAGGATTTAGAGTTAATTTTGTTTTTTATTGCCTGTTACTTGTTATTTTCTGTTACATAGTTTATCGCTGGCTTTTGCCATTGTTGTTTGTTATAGTTATATATCTCTGTTGTATATTTATATTTAATATTGTATAGAAATATTTCTGTGTTTCCACATTGTTTCATGTTCCTTTTTATTGTCTCTGTCTTCATATTAATCTGTTTTTTATAGTTTATCTTCTTCTGATTTTCTGTTTTTATTTATGTTTTTAAATATTTATTTTTAACAGCTATAGCTATTACGTAGAAAATGAAACTAGCTACAGTGAAGCAATAAATATCATACAATTTCTTAAGATAAGTGAAGCCTTTGTAACAAATATTTATATTTGTGTGATAGTTATAGCTATATTTCTACTTTGCTTCTAGGTTTACACATGGCTTTTGCCATAATTGTTTTTAAATGGCGTTAATGGCCTTGTAGTTGACCTTAAAGCTGTTCCAAAAAGGATGTTACTATTCTGCAATAAAGATTTACCTTCGATACTACCTGATCAGCATGAAATCTTCAAGAAATATCATTCGTATACTCTCTCCCATCATTTGATATTAAGTAATTCTGCAATATCCCTTTTAAGAGGTAAATTTTCATTACTTATGGCAGTTGCATTAGACATTGATTAGATGAATTACTTTTTACTGTCCTCTTGTTATACTTGAAATGGCGGGTTTTCGCAAATTTTCATATATTGATATAGAGTACGATTAAAAAAAGTAGCAATGCATGTGGATATATTATTAGTCTGAACACATGAAGTATCCCCTATGCCCAACGTGGTTCGGAGTCCACGGTAAAAGCTGTAGGTCCTCTCACCTCACCGCCATCTTCACTATCACCCTATCATCGGAGGTAATGGACACCGCCCTCTGGGTGCCTCCACCTGAGAAATGGGTCCGGTCATCACTTGGTGGGGTGAGGTTACCCCGAAGGCCAAGGTTGCCATGTGGGGAGTGTTAGTAACTAACTAACTATTATTAGTCTGATGCATTTGCCATAAATGAATGACGTTTGAACTATCACTAAGCGAAAATAACAGTGGGGACTCTACAAACAATCCAAAACAAACTCTCAGACGCGCTGTTTTCTATGCTCAGACAACGTTCAGAATATATTCAGTCACAGTATCGCTCCTCACGGCTGGTAGCCTCTCAAATTAACACACGTTCAATAAAGACAAGACAACTCAAATGTCATATCCATGCTTATATGTAACAATTCATATAACGGTAGTTTACAAAATATAGTTTTATAAATATATGTAACATAAAACAATTTTGATAAAAACTTGTATTTGTATAGGTATCTTTATTTCAAAATGATGTTTTGAACGAAAATTGGGTAATTTTTTTTTACAGTAAATGGTAATTTTAATAATAGCTATTGGCGAACCTTATTAAGCGCATGCTCAAGGCAGGAATGTTTAATTTGTGTACATGTGTTTTATTTAAAACATTGTTTTGGAGCTCAGAAAGAAGGATTAAGTGGGTGAATATGTTGATAAGTATGTAGCTGTATCTCAGAAGTGAGGAATTGGTATTTGAACCGTAAATATAAGTCATTAATTTATAAGTGACATGTTTAAAGTTTCAAGAAAGTCTTTAAAAGTGACATTAGCCTGTGCATCAGGCATTTTAATGGCTTGGATTGCAAAAACTTATCTTCGACGTATATTAAACAGCTTTACAACTATAAAGCCATTGAATGAAGAAATTGTGGTTGTTACTTCTGTTGAAGACTGCGAACTGGTTGCTGAAAATTTAAAAAGGTACTTACGCATTCGTTTCAGATTAAATTTGTGTGTAGTTATTGAGTGTTTTATTTATGGACGCTCTTTAAATGCTGTGGTTCTCAATGTTCCGTTATGTATTGGACGTGAAAGACCGTTTAATTTTGCTCAAGGCCTCTTCTCAGGTTTGAAGTTCTTTTACATGCTGTAAATCTACGACACGGAACCACGGGCCCACCTGGGTAACGTAGATGTTAGCGTGTCTGCCTCACGTTCAAGAGGTCCCGAGTTCGAATCTCGGTCAGGGTGAGTTACCTGGATAAGGTTTTTCCGGGGTTTTCCCTTATCCTTCAAGACGAATGTCGGGTAACTAAGCTCCATGGACTCTGGGCTCATTTGAGCATCATTTCACCCAATTCATTCACCTTCCGATATGACAACGTTGGAGGACGTAAATTATTAAAAAAAAAAAAAAAAAAAAAAAAAAAAAACCGGAACCACGGGCTTTAGGATTTACTTCTCTTTGAAGGAAGCCATGCTAAAATCTTATGCCCGATAAAAGTCCATCCCCACTACCGGTTTTGTAACCATTACTCCAGCTAGCCTGTTACCCCAAAACCATAGACAACGGGTTATAGAGTTGTATGTTTACATAGATATTGTAAAGAGAACAAATTTCACAACAGTGGTCATCAATAATATTCAAATACAAATAAATTAACACTTTCGAAATGCATCTGTTTTATTCTGAGCTAATGACGAACTCGGTCTTCAGTCATCAGTTGGCCATCAGGCTGAGAATGAAATGGATGCATTTTGAAACCGGTCCCGAAGGATTTTACAAACATTTAAGTAGTGAAGTGTGTTGCTAAGAGTGTTTAATTTATTCATGATCTTGATTGCTTCACTGTCAGCAACTTCAAGATTTTACATAATTATCCAATGTGGTTTATCCAATTTTGGATTATTTTTGAAAGACCAAATTAGTTTGTAATTTTTACCTTGGCAAACTTACCAAACTTCTGAATATGTGTCCCATTGTATAACTAATTAAGAAGTTTTGAATGTGAATACAATTTATCTGAGTAGTTTAAAAGTTGCTTTTAGTATGGCCACTGTTAGAGCATTAGGGTTTAGCTTCATAGAACTTACAGCATTGCTTTGTCATTGGCCACAACTGCTTCACTCCTCTACTTCTGTATAACTTAAGGTCTGCTTTGTGGTTTAGGACCTTCTAACAGGCTACTGTTTGTAAAGGAAACTTCATAAAAGTGATAGGTGAGACTACGTGTAGTCTTTCACAGGCAGAGTTGGTAATTCTAGAACAATCTTGCAGGCTGATTTGCTGTGATCTGCTGGACTAAGTGGGTCCAGACGTTTCTTCCTCAACTGTGATGGACATCATCAGGTGCAGTCAAAGTTTTGTAATGAAGGTTCAGTTGCATTTGAAGCGTTGACTAATTGGGATGTATTATTAACATATGTACATGAAGGGGTCCTTTGTGACTGGCAGGGCTGAGACTGTGGCTGGTAGAAGGGGCCTATCTGCCTTTTGGCTGCTACTAATTTCTGATTGGTTTGCATTGTTTCACTCTCTGGGTTACTGTTTAATGTAGTCCATGATGAGTTGCCAAGTTCTATTGAGTTTAAGGGCTTCTTCCTTCCTGCTGAAGTTGTTGGGGTGCTTATAAATGTTGATTGCTTTATGCTGTAGTTGAGCATGGTAATGCGAGATAGTTGAGAGAATTCAGGTGTCTAGAAACTTGATAATGTGTACACTCTTCTCTTCCATGGTACATTCAGTGACCCCGACTTCTCACATTGCCATAGACAATGGCATCTCTTGTGTTCGTTCAGCCTGGTGTTAATGCAATGTAGTATTGTGTCAATACACACTGTACTGTGTGAACAGGAATTTGGTGTATGCCCGCTCAAGAGAGGGTGGTCTCTTGCATCGTTAAGCTGAACGCAGTAAGCTGCTGAGCTGTCTAGTAGGTTTGAAAAGTCTTGATATTATGGCATACTAGAAAGCGACATTCAATCCTGTCAACATTTTAACATAAGTAAGGAATACTGTGTTTTGGCTCTTAGGTGGAGTCGCCGTAGCAGCTAGGCACACTGTCTCAATCAACACCAACCCAATCAGAGAGGATCCCCTCATGTACTGCATCCTAGTTAGTCAATGTTTCTCCACCAGGGTGCAGCAGGTTTTGCATTCTGTATACACCTAGGGAAGTATAATGCTACCTCATAAACCTCTTATAAGCCTCATAACCCTACTAATAAAATCCTGTACTAAAATTTTCGGCTCTTCTTTCTAAAATGTGATGAGGCGATTTTTTTTAACTGCTTCACACTTTCTATACAACTATGATGTTTTTATATACAACTATGTTAAATATGATTTCTTTAGTTTTTAGTGCAATTTCGTGCTGGAGCGCACTCTTAACATTACTGAAGTTATAACTTAATTCATCTATTTACTTAGGCCGCGCTGTGGCCCAGTGGTTAGACCGCTTGGCTCTCACCAAGGCGGCCCGGGTTCGATTACAGGCGACCGCAAAGTGAGATTTGTGGTGCACAACACAGCGCTGGGGTGGGTTTTCTCCGGGACCTCCGGTTTTCCCCGCCATCTCATTCCACTGGTGCTCCATCTTCATCTCATGTATCATCAGTATCACCGCCTGCGGTGCCGTATGTAGTAAAAGTGGGCGTTAAACACTACACATTCATCTATTTACTTACTGTAACTGTATTGAAGAATTCGGTGCAGCCAAATTATCCTTGTTTCTCTACTGAATGTAATGCTGCCAACAGTCTTACTTGTCCCTATATTACACTATCTAGCAAACTACAAAATATCTAAATTGTATTACCTAGCTAAGTAATTACACTAAACACAGCCGGCTTCGGTAGCGTAGATAGTAGCATGGCTGCCTCATGTTCAAGAGGTCCCAAGTTCGAATCTTGGTCAGGGTGAGTTACTTGGATAAGGTTTTTCCGGGGTTTTCCATTATCCTTAAAGACGAATGTCAGTTAACTCTAAGCCCCATGGACCCCAGGCTTTTTTGAGCACAATTTCACCCATTCCATTCATATTCCGATATGACTTAACGTTGGAGGACGTAAATTACACACACACAAAAAATTACACTTACCACACACAATAGTCCCAAATTTATACTAAGGGCGGCATTGCATTCGGAACACAACATACGTGTCCTCAGTAAACCCTTGTCAAATAATAATTGAAGGCAGGCCTCATTATTAAAATAAAAGGACAAGTCCATTTTACTGATTTGTTGAGCCATTTACCAATTTTCAAAAACATACCTACTGAACGAATCTTAAAATGTTTGAAGAATGCACAGAACGAACAGCCTTCATTTCTAACTAGGTACTTCTGCTGGGCAGCAAGCCAACTTTTGTACAGCAATAAAACCTGAGAAGAAACGTGGTTAGTACTATTCCTTTCATGGAAGTGTTGAAAACAGTGTTGTTGTAATGAAGAATGCACAGAATAAACAACCTTCATTTCTAACTAGGTACTTCTTCTGGATAGCAAGCCTACTTTTGAAAGCAATAAAACCTAAGAAGAAACATGGTCAGTATCCTTTCATAGAAATGTTGAAAACAGTGTTTTTGTAATAAATTAAATTTAAAGGGAGTCAATTAATGACACTAAATAACACTACTTTTAAATTTCCCAACACAGAAAATGAAACTATTTACAGTGGAGTAACAAACACTACACAAATAAAAATATTTAGTAAATATTCTCCACTTATCTTAAGAAGCCAATGACAATACTTCTATTATGTTTTTGCGAAATTAATTTCATGGGCATTTGCCCACATCTTCAGTCAACACACTTCGTTGTCAAGGATACCATGCATTTTACCTATTTACGTATTACCAACATCTGAAGACGGAACAAACCTAAAAACAGAATCAATTGCCGGTATGTGAAAATTCATTACGCAATTTTTATTTTTTAAAATAAATATTTTTTCTCAAACTATTAAATCTATGGGATCATTTAATTGTTTTAATAATTTAACTTCGGGATTTTTCCCAGAACATGTTCCATTGTCAACTGCACATTGACTGGTTCTCAGTGGTGTAGCTGGCGATATTTTGTCATAGGTCTCCTCTGGTGGTGGTATGAGGAACTTGCTGAACAAATTTTTCTGGGGGATGTCGAAATTCAATACCTTGTTCCTATTTTTTGAAATGAAGATTTGTTCCCATGTGGACAGTTCTTGTTTTCCTGATGTATGTTTTAGTATTGGTTCTGGATTTATGTTGTGGTTTTTTCCCCAAACATGCGTGACAACTGCTGATTTTCCTAATTGTTTGTATTTTATGTTCCTAAAGTGTTCCTTTGCTTGCTCTTGTTTCTAAATTTCTTGTGGTTTTTCCAATATAAATTTGACTACAGTTCTTTGATGTTTGAGCATATTAGGTTTTCTTTAAGGAGAAATGGTTGACTGGTGCTAGTGTAATGTTTTCTTTTTTGAAGATATGGTAAGTGAACAATGGATGGTAAGTGGAAGTGATGGGAAGTGAACACTAGATTGCAGATATCAATATTTCTACACAGGGTCTACCAGTATCCAAAGATAATTCAATTAAAAGCCAATGTGAAAATATTTTGGGGTAAATAAAAGCCAGATCCTTTCAGAAGAGCAAACAAAATATTATCCATTCTTTGAAGCAGCAAAATGTAATATACACCAAGGCAGATAAAGGTATCAAGATAGTCTTAATGGATAAATCTTATTATATTGAAAAAATGGAAGAAATGCTGACAGTGATTATGAAACCACTAACAAAAATGCTCTAACAACTTGCATACAGTCATTTGAAAAAACCAAAGCAGATTCAGGCATAATACCAAACAAATATACAGTTAAACCGGATAACCCAACCTTAACTGGACTTTATGGCTTACCCAAAATATACAAACCATGCACAACAATGAGACCTATAGTTAGCAGTACAAATTCACCAACATACAAACTTGCAAAGTGGCTAATAAATAAATTCAACTCATTTCAAAATTTGATAGCCTAAGCATCAAAAACACCTATGAACTTATAGAACACATTAAGGATGCTGAACTAAAAGAAGAGAACACTCTAGTCTCGTTTGATGTTAAATCACTGTTTCCCAGCATACCAGTAAAACAACTCCCACCGTTGACAGAAAAATGGCTTAAATCACTTGGAATGTCATCACCTGAAGTTTCAGGTTACATCGAACTAACCAAATTATGCATAGAACAAAATTTCTTCCAGTTTCAAACAAAATATTTCCACCAAACTTCAGGTTTAGCAATGGGCAACCTTTTATCACTCTTCCTGGCCGATCTGTACATGAGTGCATTACAAATAAAGATCAACAAAGGTTTCCCTTGGATGTTCAAATTCTGACAGTGATATGTAGACATCTTTGCAGTAGTACCAAAAACACATCAGTGATGCACTAAAACTTTTAAATATCCAAGAAAAAAGTATTAATGCTCACTTTCTTCTCGGGCAGCAATCCAGGTGAAAAGACGATCAGATATCAATGTTTCAGGAGTGCGCATCACTCCCATCATCAGGATATTTATAAAATATTATAACCACAAATGAAACACTGGATATAACACCAATATAAACAAAGACAAAACACTATCAAAATTCGCGTTACTGAACAAAAGACTGTTTTCAGTAAATTAAATGCCAGGTCAGAAGATGGCGTGGGTATAGAAAATTGTGACAAAGAAACGTAACTACTTAACTTGATTATCAAGCTGTGTTGATCTTTGCTTCTTAAATCGACGGATTTCCATTTTTAAGGCTGGTTTCCAAGAGGAGCTGAACTGAAATCCAGTATCATAATTAAGTGTGCTTCTTTCAGAGGAAATCACCAAAGCCTCCTTAATTCTCCGCTCCCAGTAACTGTTGTATATTGTCAAGATGGTCGTTTCCCGAAAATTGCTCTATCGTCATTATCAAAACAATGCTCTGCCAGCCCAGGCTTCTCATTTTGCATTAAGGGGAGGCATCTGTGAAAAATGCTAAAATCCAGAGTTTACATCAGAACTGCTTGAAATTTTGTCATTAGGTGGGGTATAGTGAATCTAGTTAAGCTTTTATAATTCATCTTTCTATCTTAAATAGTTTTTGCAAAAAAAAATATTTAGTGCTTTTTATAGTATGATTTTTGTATGTTATATAAAAGGTCCCAGGTCATACAGTTTTTCTTTTAGGAACTTTAAATTTTAGATTCAGGTTTCTCTATACATCAGTTATAAAAGTTGCTGTACTTTTAAAGTGTGTATCAAGTATTTTTGGACAAAAAATTTTTATATGTGAATATATTAAATTTTTCTTAATTTTTTTGCAATTTTGAGATTTAAAAATCAATAATATATGAACTATTTAATTTAAATACACAAAAATACCAACTTTTATTAAACATTTATTTAGGAATATGTATGCCAAGTTTAATACAAATTCGTTGAGAATTGCAGAAGTTGGAGCATTTTGAAGATACAAAAATGTTCAAAAATTGAAAGTGGAGAAAAATGAATTTAAAGATTTAGATAGAAATTACACTACTTTCTTTACTTTGAAAACTCCATGCATCATATGCAGGCCCTACAGCTATCTTATTACCTTCTTTCTCTTTAATTTGGTTACCTTTGGCCCTTTTTTTTTATAATTTTTCTATCTATAATTTTTCTATCTATAATAGTTTTTACCAAAAAAAAATAATAATTTAATTTTTTGCTGTGATTTCTTTACATTGGGAAACATATTACATTCTCTACAATTTTTGTTATAAATGATTGGAACTTTGGATTCTGGTTCCTTTAGATAATAGTTACAAAACTATATATGTATATACTCATTTGCCCAAGTATAATGGTTCTGGAGGAGAAAATTTAAGGAATATGATAGAATTTTCTTGAATTTTTTTCAATTTGCTTTTTTCAATACCAATCATTATTAATTTTTTCATATACAGACATAATGCTACCAATTTTTATTGAAAACTTATCTAGGAATATACATATATGCAAAACTTAAATAAATTCATTGAAAACTTTAGTGTCTGGACTATAAGGAGTATTAAAAATGCTAAAAGTTGGAAATGAAGAAAAATCTAGTTAGAAGCTCTAAACATAAACAACATTTTTTCTTTGTTTCTAAACCATCCTGCACTATATGAAGACCACTCAGCTAGTTTACTATCCTCTTCTTCTTTTAAGTTAGTCACCTTTAACTGCTGCTTGGCAGATTTATATTTGCTCAATGAACTTTGATCACTTTGTTTTAGCTTTCAGCTATCCCTAATACTGCTAATTTTTTTTTTGCTAACATGACTTACCTTGCTTGCTGCAACTTTTGCCTTAACTTTAAGTCTATCTTTATAACCCATATTAAATTCACTAACAGCTGCAATCACTGCAATTTGCAATTTCTTTCTTAATACAAAAACTTCTTTGTGACATTTACTCCATGGAAACTTTCATTAGCATTCTGTGCTTCTCCATTAATGTAACTTTCCCATATAATAGTACTAACTAATCTCTTTATTTTTGTCTGTGAGATGGAAATTGTAAGTAGAATAGTTCATGCAATTCATACCCATGGTCATACAAAACTTCTGCATAGAAATATGACCCTTACCAATGCCCAGAAATACATCAACCATTCTTCTACTTACATCCAAAGGTGACCTACTAGAATCACTGTTAACTCTTGGGCTATAATATGTTTTCACTTAAAATTTACCTCAAGCATAGCATTCTAGTATCATTACTTACTATTATGGCTAGAACACCTTAAAGTTTCATTATATTTTGCTTTGAAATAGCCACTGTACTCCTAACCTAACCTGGAATGAATAATTTACCTACTGTTGCAACAAGAAAGCAATACAATGTTAAATCAGGCTTTATTCCTATTCTAAACAATAATAATTTAATATAAGTTGCTGTCCACAGCTTTCACTTGCATGTAAACCATATTTCACAAACACTACATGTCAGTGGAAATGTTTGTTTACTTTCAAAAGTAGTAAGCGGGAAATAATATATAAAAATGGTAGTGGAAAGGTTCAGTAGCTTCCACAAACATCCAGAAGATGTCTCTGCACATTACCACAGTTACAGAATCAAACCACGTAGTTTAAATGTGAGAATTCCATCAATTTCTTTGCGACACACTGGAAAAAGCAATATAAATGGCCACGCCCACCCGCACATGGGCGTTTAAATAATGACATAGCTGCTCTTTAAATGGCGCTAGGGTCTAACTGACGGCAGATTCTGAAACTACAATGTTTAAACATAATTTTAATGCAAAAAACGGAAAATGTAGTTTTTTGTCATTTTTGACATAATTTCACCGATGCCTCCCCTTAAATGAATGCTCCGTTCATGTTCGATTATTCTGGTAGCGATGGTCCTTCCGGTTTGTCCTATATACAATGTCCCACATTCACAGGGAATGCGGTACACTTCCGGAACTAAAAGTATTAAGTTCACTGTAGAAATAAAAAAAGATGAGTATTTACCATTTTTTGATCTAAAAATAATCAGAAATAAAAACAGAATAAACTTCAGAATTTACAGAAAACCACCACAGACAGACAACTACGTAAAAGCTAATGGCTACAACCCAAGTTCCCACAAACAGGCAATCTTCAATAGTTTAACACACAGACTGGTCAACATCCCT
This sequence comes from Mantis religiosa, assembly GCA_030765055.1. Taxonomy (NCBI): domain Eukaryota; kingdom Metazoa; phylum Arthropoda; class Insecta; order Mantodea; family Mantidae; genus Mantis; species Mantis religiosa. Next base: position 175,713,093 of record CM060949.1, on the reverse strand, counting down.
CTCTCAGCAGAAGGATACAAAGCAGAATACAACAAAATTATTGAAATAGCACCAAAAAAGGAAAGAAAAGAAAAGAAAAAAAAAAAGAATTTTCCAAATCATTAGTAGACAAAAAAGTGAACTTAGCAAACAAGAAGCTTACTAAAGGAAACCACAACCCTCTCAGCTACAGTAACTAAAATGATCTTAAAAAAATTCACTTACCATCCATGAGCCTTTGATAATTTCAAAAAAGTCTTCAAAAAACAAGACATTACACTAGCAACAGTCAACCATTACTCCTTAAAAAATCTAATATGCTGAAACATTAAAGATGCCATTCCATATAACAAAAAAATCTGGTACATATCAAACTGAATGCTGTGACTGTAGTCAAATTTATATTGGAAAAACCAAAAGAAATTTAGAAACAGGAGCAAAGGAACACTTAAGGAACATAAAATACAAACAATTAGAAAAATCAGCAGTTGCCATGCATTTTTGGGAAGAAAACCACAACATAAATCCAGAACCAAAACTACTAAAACATACATCAGGAAAACAAGAACTGTCCACATGGGAACAAATCTTCATTTCAAAATTAGGAACATGGTATTGAATTTCGACATCCCCCAGAAAGATTTGTTCAGCAAGTTCCTCAAACCACCACCAGAGGAGACCTATGACAAAATATAGCCAGCTACACCACTGAGAACCAGTCAATGTCCGGTTGACAATGGAGGAAAATAGCATGTTCCAGGAAATTTAAAAGTAAGTGTTGTTTAGTGTCATTAATCGACTCCCTTTGAATTTAATGTTCAGTATTTTCCAAAACTGACCTGCGCTAATTGCATCCGCATGTCTTTCTGCACCGGTGTTGGACAGATGTTTGGAGCACTTTTGCAGAGGTTGGCTACGAGTGTTACACATCTTTCTCATGTTGGTTGCAATGCCAGAACCTGCAGGTTGTCTGCTTGCGCATGCGTATACCTGTACCTTGGGACTTAGAAAATATTCTTGTGTCACATAAAAGAAAGTTTTTCCAAAATTTCTATTCGGAGTTAAACCCTCTTAAGATTGGATAAGCAGCAAAATGCACTTGAGCATTATTTCAAAACATTATTTCAAAACGAACTGGGTTATATATAGTACCGACATAATTTTAACCTTCTGCATCGTTCTGTGAAATCAGCTCTTGCAAAATTTGAGTCATGTCCTGTGTAGAAGGTAGGGAATATTAGCAGTATTTTCAAAACTCGATAGATGCACGTGCTCAGTTAAAACAAAAGTCAATAGATGCAATTTTATGATTTTATGATCCAGCATGTAACAATCTCAATTCTGTGAAATACATGTTGACATTGACTGCCATCTCACTGCTGAAATTGTTGGAATTCTCAATCATTTCTGCAAGCTTTGTACACTGTTGCACCATTGGCAATAACTGCAAAGTCAGGTTGTGTGCTTGGATTTCACATTCATTTCTGAAAGCTTTATTATAATTACATAGCACTTTTATTATTATTTGAGACACTGCACTGTACTATGCACAATGGACAGGAGCTCAGATTGTGAAACTGTGCCAGTTGTAGAATGCGTGGGAGGTAGCAATTGCAAAAGCAAGGAAAGGAAATCAAAATGCAAGTCAAGGAAAGCTCATACTCCAGCAATTTCATGTTCACATGGTCTTGAGTGCACTCCACAAAATTATAAAAGTAAATAATTTCAACTGTGATGTAGCTTATGATATAATGATATAAGGACTTCACCAACATTCTTCCTGAGCTCAACAAAATAGATGAAGATAAATTCCTTATGAAATATATGAGTATTACATCTCCTAATAGCAGAGTGGTGAAGAAAGAAGCCCAAAATACAAAGCAGACTGTTAGCATTAAATACAGTGTGAGAACTGATGATGGCTGAGTATTGTCAGTATGCACTGCAAGTTTCCAAGGAATCTCAGGGGTGTCAAAAGATAGATTATCTCTCCTGGCTAGAAAATTTCACTTATCTGGGAATGAGCCAAAGGAAACCAGAGGAGGCAACAACAGGAAATTTACAGAAGGACATTTTTGCTGCTATAAAGCAAGGCATGAAGAAGTACAGATGTAGAGAAAGCCATTATGGAATTACAAAATAAAGGAGAGGATAGAGTCTTCTTCTTCTTCTTTCTCTAACTCCTTTGAGCTGTTAAGCGTGGAGTACAAGCCTCTTCTACCCATTTCCTCCACTTTTCTTGGTCCATTATCATGAGGATAGAGTCAACATGAAAAATTCAATGCCACGGCCAGGATTTGAACCACGGATCTCCTGGTTTCCGTCCAGGTTCAAACCCCAGCTGTGGCACTGAATTTTTCATGTTGACTCTATCTATAAAAAACATTAGCCTAAACACGGCTAGTGTGAAGAAATGATTAATTTCCATTAATTAACTAAAATATCAAGGAGAGGATATTTACCTCCAGAACTTAATATCAGAAAAATGTGGACCAACTTTTTCAACTAAAGATTAAGAAATCTGCCAGTCTGCTCATTGTCAAAATATAAATACATATTTTACAACTTCTTCAATCTTTCATTCCGTACATTACACACTGACACATGCTCAACCTGCAAAATGTGACTGATAAAGATTAAGGCAGAGGCGGATGTAGAAAAGCAAAATGAACTAAGATCCATGTACAGATTGCACAGGCTGCATTGAAAAAGGTTTTATCAGCTACTGAAAGAGGAAAATGCTTAGGCTCTCACTATTTGTCTTGATATGCAGCAGAATCAACCATTGTCCAGCAACGCTCCTTCTACCATTCGTTTATTTTCAGACTCTTGCTCTAGTCAGAACAAGAATAATGTGATGATGTTCATGCTTATTGCTTTCCTAGAGAAGAGTAAAACATTTTCCCACATTTCACATATCTACCCAATAAGTTGGCAGAGCTATATGCCTCCTGATAGAGTTTTTGCCGGAATGAAAAAGAGTTAAGAAAAAAAGAGAATATCTTGAGTCCTAATGAGTACCATCAGATATTACAAAATCACAACTCTGTGAAAGAGTTCTTCAAAGAATGCAAAATTAAGGACTTGAAAGAAAGTGCAAAACAAACACTGAAGTCAAAGCTTCCTTTCAAACTGAATACGCAGCAAATCACAACATATTCCAAGCAATCAAAGGAAGACCAAAAGATATGTGTAGAAGATCAAAATACATATTCTGCTTTGCCTGTGGAGGTGAATGTGACAAAACCATGCAGCAAGTCCTGCAGTAAATTTCTCAGAGTGTTCCCAAAATTAATAGAGTGAGCAAAGAAAAGAAACGGATGTTCAAAATCTAGCTAAATTGTTTGAAATTCCAGAAACTGCAAAAGAATTTAATAAAGATGTTGTTTGAAATTTCTTTGTATGTATTCAATATATTTGTTATATAAATAAAACAAAATATTATATTGTTATAATGAATGTAGCAGTACTTAGTTTCTAAGTTTATACCTAATAAAATAATCCGTATAAACATTAACTTTAAAGAGAGTCGATTAACTTTAACTTTAAAGAGAGCCGTATAAACATGTTGGTTGTATAATACATTATGTATTATGAAAAGGTGAAAATAAATAAAAAATAGTAAATACATAAATAAAAAGTAACAAAAACAATAAATAACAGAACTTCATGTGTTAATTTCTTGCTCATGCAGAAAAGTTAATCAGCATCTATCGGTTTTTGAAAAAACTCTTCATTTTGAAACCTCAAATTTGCACTAGTTAAACTATGCTATTTGTTTCTTTTCACATTCAATGAGGCAGTTTCAGGAAAGAGAATTGAATGATTAATATAGTTGCTGCACAACCAATTACTATTGCCAAAAATTAAACAAACTTTTTCTCAGAAATGCATTTTGTGCATCTATCGAGTTTTGAAAAATGATCCTCACTTGGGCTTTGCATAGTCTGCCAGTATTTCAGTTGGTCAATCAATGCTTCAGATACAACTGAACCTTCACCAAGAAGACTTTGACCATCTCACTGATGATGTCCAGTGCAGTTGTGAATGAAACGTCTGGATCTACTTACTCCAACAGATCATGGCAAATAAGCCCAGAAGATTCTTCTAGAATTACAAACTTACAAGTGGCTTGGCAAGTCTAGTATTGTGGTTGTGTATCAGAGAATTCAGTTTAAAGATGTTATTATCAGCCACATAACCCTTAAGTGACTATATGTATTGACTTCTGAGTCAAAATATTTATTTTCTTGAAAACAGTGGCCTGCGTGATTGACTACTTCTATCACCACTTAACCCTTAACCCGAAACATCTCTCAAATGTGCCTTAACTAGAAACATGCAATCTCTCAGATCTCATAATGTTTTTATAACTCCACATTGACAAATCTTGACCGAACAATTAGGTAAATAATCAGCTAATTCATTGTAAAAGTAAATTTACAATTCATCCGGTATAATGACCTTTTTTTGTTTATATTATTTCAAATGAACTGGAAATATGAGTACATGCAGTCGATACTAAGTAAACAAATGAACTGAAAATATTAAACACAGAGCTTTTGTGGTCATTGCACATCTTTTTACTAAATTTCAGGCAAATGGTTGACTACATTTGATGTACTTATTTGCTGTTTTCCTTTTCTTGGATGCAGATCACTTCATGCATGTCTTTATCTTTTCCATTCTATCACCTGGTATGCATTTGCTTGATTCCTGACTCTCTCCCATAACATGGTGAATCATTTCCTTGATGTCTCTTGGTAAATTCTGAATTTGCAGGCATCTCCTTAGATGTGACTAATCATTTCCATGGCTAGACCCTTGGTGAATTTGAGACGAGTCGACACGGGGTTTCCTCTGTAGCACTAATGCAGAATAAAGCTGTTCATGCATGCAGTTGATGTTTACTAGTGTATAAAAGACTGCCATCTGCCAGCATCTTCTATATCTGTTTGGTGAATAATTGGCGCATTTCATGTTGAGAGAATCTACACCAGATTTTGTTGAACAAATAATTTCTGGCATATTTTTTATGACATCAGTTTTAATTGAATGATGCATTGAAGTTACAAGAATCACAGCTTTGTTTCTCTTAGAAACAAATGAAACCAGTATTGTGTTATCAGAGAAACCACATAATGATGATCCACTTGTTCTACTTTTATCAGCCAAAAGCTCTGGGGGAATTTCGTACTTGTTCTTTTTGACAGTTCCTACGCAGGTTAGTTCACTCTTTCTTAGCTCACCAATGAGTTCTACAAATGTGAAGAACCAATTGTCAGCGGTAATGTTTCTGTGTGTGTATATATATGCATTGAAGAAATAAGCACTGCCAGAATCTGCTAGGCACATTATTTTTATGCCATATTTGGACGGCTTGCTAGGCATGTGAACACAAAAAGGAGAGTTCCCCTTAATTGGAACTGTCATCCACTAACATTTCATCCACTGTAACGTTGGATTTTACATAGTATAGTTGCTGAGAATTGAAAATTACTTTATCAAAAATGTTTGATATTGTACCTATGCGATCTGACCTTTTTCATTCCTCTCTAGTGGTCACATTGTCAAATCTCAGGCTGTTCAGCAGTATCTCAAAGCGCTTTGCCAACATTGTCACCACAAATATAGAACAACTGTCATGACCTTTTCAAAAAGGGATAACATATCTTCATGAGATGATTTGAATATTGATGTCATCATTAGAAGGCCTATGAAAGCTTTGATTTCAGTTTTTTCATTATCTCTATAATTGCATAGATTAGTTTTGCTCTTATTACATTCAGTTTCTTATTTGTATGTAGAACTATTTCGTCTAACTGGTTATCAAATTCTCCCATATTTGAGATTTAGTGGGCCTTTGCCCCAAATTTCTACTTTAGGCTGTAAGTCCAGGTATTCCTTCTTTCAAAATGTTTTGCAGAAGTGTTTTCGTTGCTCTAACAGGCTCTGAATGATCTCAATTGAAATTATTATTGCCATAAAAGTACATTTGCTATAAGGAATTATCTGTGGTACAGGTCACATCAGACTCTTCTTTCAATAATGTGTTTTCTTCACTAGTATCACTCTCTAGTATGTTTCTCAGTTATCATATGCTATGGTAAAGACAGAATCAGCATCAGAATCATCAAAAAGGTCATCATTCCATTTTCCAAGTTCCCTGTATCTCATAATTACTCTTGAATTCAAGCATCAAAATTTGGATCAGCTGCAGACATCTTGCTCATCGTCTCTCCATACTTTGTAGCTGAAAAATAACAGAAAAAGCCCACATAACAAAATGCAATAAAATAAGAAAATACATAAAAGCAACAAAAAGAAAATATGCAGCAATTGGAAACATGGTCTATTGGACTTAACTAATTATACGTAATATGAAACATGCAGTATTCCAGGCACTCAATCTTCCACACAGTTCTAAACAATACAATTTATCGCTATACTGGTAGAGTCAAACTGATTATTGCTTTGCACGTGGCAAGCATTAAGATGATATCATCTTAATTTGTTTTGCAGTGCTACTACACTCCAACTTTAAAATAACCAATGGGTCTGACAGGCTGATGTTTCGGGTTAAGGATTAAAATTTCTGTGTTCTTTTTTGTAAGATGAAGAGCCTTTTACTGTGTACTGAATTACCTCGGAAAACAATACCATAGCTCATGATGGAATGAAATAAGCAAGTAACACTTTCTCAAAGCACTTTGATGTAGCAAGTCATACATAAATCTTAAAGCAAAACAGGCTGAGTTAAGTTTAGGAAATAAATATGTGATTGCTGCAGTTCATTTCATCGATTTTTAACCTTAGAAACTTTGTACAACCTACTTTTTTTATTGTGACTTTGTCATAAGTAATATTCAGTTTTGGAATAGTTCTAAATTGAGTATATTGAATTTATCATAATTTAAAATTAATTTGTGTGCTTTGAACCAAATTTTCTATTCCTTAAATGTAGTTGTAGCTATCTTTAAGAGTAGTTCTGGTGACTTTCTCAGCTGCAAGTACACTAGTGTTGTCAAAAAAGTATTGTATTTGAATCCTCAATGAAATTAAAAGGTGTTTCATTTATGAAATAAAAAAAAGAGTAATAGACCCAATATCGACCCTAAAGGAAGTTTGATTGTGAATGAATTTAGATAATACTTTATTGCTAACGAGATGTTTTGTGTGCTACTTCTTAAGTAAGATTTATATGAGGTAATTGAGTGTCCATTCAAACCATAAAGGATTAATTTCTGTAGCATCAGCTCATGGTTGATACTATCACATGCCTTGGCCAGACCACAGAAAATATCTGGAATGAACTTGGTGGTATTCATTGCATTTAATACTTTATTGGTAAGTCTTTACCAATTTACCAGGTTATGACAATATGTGGCATTGTAAAAATACATGATGAAAGCATTGAGCAAATAGAGAAAATAAAATTTTTAGGAGTAATTATAGATGAAAATATGTCCTTCAAACATCACGTTGATCATGAGTGTAGTAAAATTAGTAGTTATGTATATCTTTTAATACGCCTAAAAGAGTTCCTAGATTTAGAGCATTTAAAGTTAGTATATTATGGATTAATATACACACATCTACAATATGGGATTGAAATCTGGGGTAGCATATGTATGGTAAACACGAACAGGCTGTTAATAATACAAAAAAGTGTATAAGATGTATTTATAATTTAAACAACAGAGAATCCTGTAGACAAACCTTTGTAGAAGCCAATATATTAACTGTCATATCGTTATATGTATATAAAGTAATTATGTTTGTAGTAAGTAAGTAAGTCACACTCTGTACATATTAAAGATAGCCATAAGTATAATACCAGATTGTTAAATAATTACTATAGAGATAATATTAGTAAACGAGCCACAGAAAAGGATCCCCTTATTATGGGTAGAATACTCTATAACAGGTTATCAAGTGATATTAAAGCTCTAAAAGGCAATGAATTTCAAAAAAGACTAAAAATGTACCTAATACTGAAGTGCCTATATAGAATAGATGAAATGTAAATATTTTATGATTCTTGACGATGCTTGAAACTTGTATAAGTTTATAAGCAAATAAAGATTATTATTATTATTATTATTATTATTATTATTATTATTATTATTATTATTATTATTATTATTATTATTATTATTATTATTATTATTATTATTATTATTATTTTTATTATTATTATTATTATTATTATTATTATTATTATTATTATTATTATTATTATTATTATTATTATTATTATTATTATTATTATTATTATTATTATTATTATTATTATTATTATTATTATTATTATTATTAATTATTATTTATTATTATTTATTATTATTTATTATTATTTATTATTATTATTATTATTATTATTATTATTATTATTATTATTATTATTATTATTATTATTATTATTATTATTATTGTCCATAGACAGTATTTTCCTAAAACCCAACTGAAATGATGTTAGGATGCAATTTTAATTAAGATGTTTCATACTGTGATTATATACTCATATATGTTGCATTTTCAAAAATATTTAATAGGTAAGCAGTTAGGTTGGTCTGTAATTGACACAAATTGTCCATCACCCTTTTTAAAGAATGACTTAACTGTTGTTAACTTTAATTTCTGGGAATATTCCTCACAATGAATGAACTTGTGACTTATGGATTTACTCAAATCATTTGAACAACATTTTAACAGATTAGTTATGGACATACTAATACAGGGAAATACTAAGGTCTGTCAGACTCTTCAATCACTCCCCTGGATTTCATCTCGTCTACCATATCCCGTACCGCCGCTTGTTTCGCCAACGGAACGCGTCTAGGTGGTTGCCGAATAGGCAGGGCATCTCCGGTGACGCTGCGGTGAAGCACTTTACCCGTGCGGCCGTAGTCACTGTCGCCTTGGCTGAAGACGCGCTGGTATCGCCTCAGTAGTTGTCGAACTTTCTCCAGCTGTTCTGCGGTCAGGTTTTCGGCCGCCCTCTCCAATAAGCCTTCCAGCTGGGGCCGCAGGTGTTGCGTCGGCACCGGCTCCTGTGTCTTGTCGATAGCTGTCACGCTGACAACGGGCTCGCACGTCCCCAGCTCCGTCCTGGCCTGTATGTCGTGATCGGTGTTTGTTGGTTTGAGCAGCCTCACCGGCACTTCATTTTGGCACGGCAACAACGTCCTGTCTACTCAGACTTGCTGGATAGTAATAACCTGTACCCTGGAAAACCTACGTTTCTTTCTGATGTAGTCAACACCTTTTCGCATCTGAATTTGACAGTATGCTCACCTCCGTTAGCAGTCTCCCTACAATGGACCGTCATCTCTGACCTACCCTCCGGTGACCACATCCCTCTGTCTTATTAGTCTCCTAGCACAAAATGTGTGTTCCACACGTTTGCTAACCTGGCGATTCGATCATGCCAACTGGAATCTTTAGAACCAGTTGGCCGTCTTTGGTTATGATGAGCATACTTCTGGAAACTATTTAGTAGAACATCTTACCAGCAGATACTTTCCGCCGCAGAGTAGTTTATTCCCCGTTCGACTCCCAATCCTCGTTGACTTCCTGTCCCATGGTGGACAGATGATTGCCGGAATGCAATCCGTACTCGTTGGCGTGCTCTTATACACCTTATGTTGTATGGGATAGGCTAATTCTCGTGGCCGGAAAATCGACCCGATTTACAATGTCGATTGCTGGTCTGGAAACTCCATCACGAGTTGTGGATCCGTGGCTAAATACTCTTGGTAGTGCTTTTGCTCACGCGTCTAGCTCAGATAATTATGCACCTGAGTTTCAATTAAAAATCAGGTGGAATCTCAAGGTCTCTGCTTTCAATCTAGAAACTTTGAAGCCTAAAATTGCCTTTTCACCATGGCAGAGCTAGAACACGCACTTTCATCTTCGCGACTATCTGCACCAGGACCAGCCGGTATCCACGTGCGATTCTTCCATCTTTCTCCCGAAGGGAAGTCGGTTTTACTTGCGTTGTGTAATCGTGTCTGAATTGACAGTTTTCCTGAGAAGTGGCGGGAGGCCACCATCATACCTATTTTGAAAGCGAGGAAGAACCGACAGCTACCGTCCTATTTCTCTCACCAGTTGCGTCTGCAAGGTGATGGAACGCATCAATGGGTGGTTGGTGTGGTGGCTGGAAACTCACAACCTACTGACGAACGTCCAGTGTGGTTTCCGACGTCGCCGTTCCACAGTAGACCATTTCCTGTGGATGTCCACACATAATGAATGGTTTCCTGAAGAACTGTCAGACCGTCGGCATATATTTTGATCTCGAGAAGGCTTATGTATTATACGTGTTGGCGAGCAGGTCTGTTACGCATCCTGCACCGTTGGAACATACGTGGACGCCTACCAGTGTTCCTTAGGGAGTTCATGAATGACCGCGTTTTCCTAATAAGGGTCCGCTCGGTATTTTGGAACCTTATTGTCCAGGAGAACGGGATCCTTCAAGGATCGGTACTAAGTGTTACATTGTTTGCTATTGCAATTCTATCTCTAAATGTGGTCCTCGAGGGGTTCATCGTGCTTATTCGTGGACGATTTCGCCGTTTACTGTAGTTCTCGGCGTACTCCGTTTCTAGAGCGCCGTCTCCAGCAATGCTTAGACAATCTGCATGACTGGAGCTCTAAGAACGGATTTCGGTTCTCCACGGAGAAAACTGTCTATGTCAACTTCTGGCGGCGCAGGAGTCGGTTGCCACCTTCACTGCTACTTGGTCGGCATGTTTTACCATTTGCATATGAAACGAGGTTCCTTGGGCTATTTTTGATATAAAGCTTAGCTGGTCCTCGCATATAACGCAGCTGAAAACACGATGTGAGCGTTCTCTTAATGTTCTGTGGGTACTTTGGTGGGGAGCGGGTTGCGCAGTGCTGCTTCGTCTGTATCGCACACTGATCCGATCCAAGCTGGTGCATCGTGGGTGCATTGTTTATGCTTAATCTCGTCCATTTGTGCTGAAGAAATTGGACACGGTCCATAACTCTGGCCTTCGTTTAGCTATTGGATCATTTCCAACTATCCCAGTTGTGAGTCTACGCGGAAGCGGCAGAGCCTCCTCTGTAATGTCGGGAAATTTTGTTGGGAAGTTACGGCTGTGGGTTAAATAGTATGCCTTGGCCTCCGATGTTGGCACCCTTTTTCGACACCTTAATTGACGTACGTTATAGGAAAAAGACGCCTAAGTCCAAAGCTGCCGTGTTTTCGCTTCCGGGAATTTCTTAGGAGGCATGCACTTGAAATGCCTAGGAGTTTCCTAAGGGCAAAGGAATGTATCCTCCTTGGTTGCGTGCAGCACCTCACATCGATCTTGGGATGACGGTGTACAGGAAGTCTACGACGCACACGTGTAGTATTCGCAATTCCTTTTTAGAATTTTTATCTGGCTATCTGAACCGCATTTTAATTTATACAGACGGATCTAAAAGCTCTGTCGGTGTTGGATGTGCGTATGTCCATGAAGCCAAACCCTATACATACGGTTTCCATGGCAACACCTCCATCTATACTGCAGAGCTCTGTGCAATATACCGAGCCTTTTTACATGCTCGCCGCAGATGTATGGGCGGTTGTCTTACCCTAAGAGATTCCCTTAGCACACTACAGAGCCTTCTTGTGAGCTGTACAGCCACCATCCTCTTGTACAGCGTATTCAGGACGCCCTCCACGTTTTACATACCTCTGGCGTTAGCGTGGTGTGTGCATGGGTCACTGGTCAGGTAGGTTTGCAGGGGAATGAAATTGCGGATTCGGTAGTGAAGGTGGCAACTGTAGCACCCAGTGTTAAGATCCCTCTTGTCTCCGCGTAAGACTTTCGACTTATGCGTATAGCGGCGCTGTCGTGCTTGCGCGATGAGTGGCCTGCCCTCCGTGGCAACAAGCTTAGAACAACGAAGGAGCTTCCGATTAATTGGGCGACTTCCAATCGCTCATCCCGTCGGGAGGAAATTACTTTGGCTCGATCGTATTGGGCACTGCTATTTCTCAGTCACAAGAAGGACCCTGCTTCAGTTCGTCCGATGTGTGGTCAGGCTCTTTCGATCCATCGCGTGCTGCTCGAGTGTTTTAGCTTGGCACGTCTTCGCCGGTCTCTCCAGCTGCCGGCCAGCTTGGTAGATATACTAGTGGGCGACGAGAAAGTGGTGGCCAAGGTTTTAGAGTTCTTTTTAAATGTAAATTTTAGAATTTAGGTCCATTTTGACCTTTTTAACCTTTTTGTGGGTTTAAGTGTTATTTTATTTTATACTTTACCATACCTCTTACGGTCGTTTTATCTTGATTTTATTTAACTGTGTTTTAGCGTTTTAACTAGTTTGTAACCCAATTCATTTTTAAGGGCGCTGATGGCCGTGTAGTTGAGCGCCCTTACACACAGTTATTATCATCCTCACTCTCCACATCAAGGTGCCCGATGCCGTCACTAGCTGGTATGATAGGCTCGGTTTCCTCGACAGCAAACCCCCGGCTACGTCAGGTCTGATGACGGTCACGGCTGCCCCGGTGTCCACAAGCACGCGGCACGGCCTTCCGTTCACCCAACCGTCCGCGATGAGGCTGTCATCTGTACGTCGACTGATTGTCACTCGAGGGGATGATTGCGACGGCACCGACGTGCCCCTCACCACACCGTTCTTCCGGCTGCTCTTCTTGCTGAACGGCTTGGTGTCGGCAGTCTCTCTCCAGGTGTCCCGGCTGCCCACACCCCCCCCCCAAGATACGCCACTTGATCTTCGGCGTTCCTGGGCTGGTCTTCGGTCTTCATCGCAGCGGATACTCCTTGTATTCGAGTTCGGGATAGCCGTCGTTTTGGCCGCTTCCATCCTTAATGCGGCCGTTAGCGCCTAGTGGATGGTCATATAGTCGCCGAGCATTAGGCGCTGACGTATCTCGGTATCTCGTACCACGTTGTCGAAGGAGTAGGTGGCTTCTCGGAATACGAATCCGGGTGGGAGGTGGACCAAGGCTTTGCCGGCCAGTTTGTTTGACTGCCAGGGCTAACTTCTGCAGCGTCTCTCCTTGCTGCTGCATCCTAAATTTCAGTTGGCTGCGGTATGCTGCAGCCAAGCGGTAGTTTCCGAACCGGTTTTCCAGGGCGTCCCAGATGTTGGGCGCCGTCGCTGTCTGGATCGCTTTCAGCGCCTCTGCGGCCCGTCCCTGGAGGTTGGCTATTAGCTGTGCGACCTCTTCCTTTGGCGACCACTTGTGCTTGGCCACTGTGTCGAATTGGCGGCGGAAGACTTCAAAAGTTGACGTGCTGTCGAACTTCGGTGGTTTGACGCGCGGAGATAATGCGTTGCGTCCCGGCGCGTCGGCCTTCAGATCTTTCAGTCTTCTACTGACGATGTCCTCCACCATGGCGTTCAGGGACTTGGTGTTGCTGTCGGCCTTTCCCTCTAAGTTAACGCGGTTCGCCTGGTCTTCGACGCGCTCGTCCACTTGACCCATCCGCTTGCCCAGCTCCGTGACGTCATCCCTCACGCCGGCCAACTGCTCTTCAAATATAGCGGCGAGGACCTCGTTCGCAGCCTTCATTTCGGTCATCGTCGCAGTGAGGTTGTCGTTCGCTGTTCTCATTTCTTCCATCTTCGCGGCTAGGTTATTTGCCATTTCCATCTTCGCGACCACGTTGTTATTTGCCGTTTCCATCTTCGTGGTTAATTCATCTTCATTTCTGTCATCTTTTCTAAGATCTTCGCCAGTGCGGCTTCCATCGTCGTGATCGCACTCCTGAAACCAAATGAGACTGCGAGGGTTACGTAGAATGAAAAGTCTGGTTTGCAGAAATTTAGAATACACTTTATTGCAGTAAAAAGACGTGAAATTAACAATCAGCTGTCTTCAAGGTCCTCTTGGTCTCCGCCGCACATAAACAAATGAAAGAAATCACTGCGGTATACTTCAAACATCCACTATCGCAATAACCATCACACAACTAGCAACTGCTTCTCTGCACAACACACAACTCGTGCTTCTAACACTTTGATGGTATTTATGCCTCCAGTTATCTTTTCTAGAATGTCGTAAACCTTCCGAGAACAATCGTGGCGGCAAGAGAGAGAAAATTCCGGAGGCTCTCTTGGTCTCTTTCTTTCGCTTGGCAAGCGTCCAGTTCTCCTGCCCACGCGCCTGGCTTCCGCTTGTCGCAACAAGCACAACAATGCCATCAGTGACAATATTATAAACACATCCTTGGTAAGATAAAATGTCATAAATATTAAAAGCAGAAGCATTATTAACAGTAAAGCATTCTTCATATTTAAGTTTGAATTTATGGGTCACTATGTTTACATAGTGACTCATAAATTCAAACTTAAATAAGATAAAATGTATACAATTTTGACAAATGTTGAAATACTTTTTTTTGGGGGGGGGGGTTAATTTACGTACTCCAACGTTGTCATATTGAACGATGAATGTAATTGGTGAAATGACACTCAAATGAGCCCAGGGTCCATAGAACTTAGTTACCCGACATTCTTCTTTTAGGATAAGGGAAAACCCCGGAAAAAACTTATCCAGATAACTCACCCTGACCAAGATTCGAACTCGGGACCTCTTGAATGTGAGGCAAACATGCTACCACCATGCTACTGAGGCGGGCACAAATGTTGAAATACTTTACAGAAAGTGTATGTAAGATTGCTTTCATATTTTACTTTCTCTATTACCTAGAATAATTAATTCATCCAAAAATTCAATTGGAAGATTTCACCGAAATATGCATTTTGAGATTGTTACCTTGAAAAAAGCACATTTAGGGAAAGGACTTGCATATCTGTGAACAGCATAATTTAAAGATGAGAAGGGGGTGAAATACCCAACTGGGATTTAAGTTCACTATCTTCCAGGGATACATCAGAATTATCAAGAAAATTCCCACCTCAGACTACCCCTTATTTGCCAAAAATGATTTTTTCCCCTTAAAAATGGCTCATAAGATTTTGAAAAAAAAAAAAAACTTTATAATGTACTTTTCTTTTTATTTTTGTAATTTACATCCTCCAGCGTTAAGTTATACCGGACGATTATAATGGAATGACTGTGGTCTAAGTTTATTGAGAGTTTCATGCCGACCTACCAGGTAGTTGGAGAGATAAATAGAAATAAGCTGATACAATAGCACTTTCGCACAACCTAAACTCCAGAACTGTTATCAGATAACCAGATTCTTCTGAAAGGTTTTTTTCTCCCTGCCTCGATAGTTCTAGAACACTGAAAAATTCCAGCAGCTATAAGTGAGTCTAATTGCAAGTGAACCAGTTAGTGTGTGCTTTTCTAATGTGACTTCAAGTGTGCTATGATTACCACACTTGTAGGTCACTTGATGTTGCATTAGGAATACGTACAATGATGTCATTTGCAATGTACAGTGAGAAATTGGAAAAGTTTTCTGTTCAACTCCACAGCAAGTGAAGTATGTAGATGAGAGTATTTCATTACACCTATATGTGGTAAGAACTAAGTGATCGTATCAGTGAGAACTTTGGTGAAGAGACAGTTTAATACTGGACAGTCATATTATCAGGAGTGGGGTTAAAATATATGATGGAGGAAGTTTTCAATTTTTGGTTGTAATGGAGCAAACGGATATTGAAATGGAAATAAATGTAAATGGATGTAAATTCCGGAATGGAATAGAGGAAGTTAAATGACATCAGTGAAGAAGAAGTAGATGGAAGTGAATAGTATAAAGGAATAAAAAGAATGAAATGGAGAAGTTGAAATTGGAATTGGGTTCTGACATTGATTTGGTGAAATCAGAACTGACATAGAAGTGGAGGTTGGAGGACTATTTGCTGGAGTTGCAGGTAGCCTGGACACCTAAGGCAAACTGCGAGGGATTAGGAAAACTGCTAAGAGCTGACTTAAGAAGCACCTTGGTGCTTTCATTGTCTTCCCTATGCCTTATAACACAGCATTCCATTCTAAGGCATGCATTCTCCTGAAAACTGTTCCAGAAAATATTAATCATTGGTGATGTCTGAGGAGGGGTGTGGTGCTGCCTTACATCCTGTCATGGGCGCAGTATTTGGGATGAAGAAATCTTGAGGAGAGAGCAGTTAAAGGATTTGTTACATAGAACCAATCTGCAGGATGAATTTGTGAACAACTTAATGTGGGTGAGTTTCCCTTCAGTGGGTCCAATCTATAAAAGCTACTGATTGCAGTGGTCACCCTGATTGTCAAGAATCTAGTATTGAAGAGAGTATGCAAGTCAGCACACAGCAAAACCAAGATAGAGCATCTAGTGCTCCCTAGAAGCAAGGTGAAAACAGTCCTTGAATAGACATGCTGGTGTAGAATAATCAGGACCTTGGGGATCTGTTTTAATCAATTTTATTAAAGAAGCATTATGGAAAGGTGGTGCTAACAATGCTACATCTAGGCAGTAGGTTGTATGACCAAGACTCAAAAGTTGGATCTGGATGCAGTGATATAACGTCCTTTCCAAGACTGCTGCAGGAAATTGTTAGTTGCTATTTGCTATGGACTATTCCACAAAGAGGCCAGAGGTTTAGCAAATTCTCAGTCATTTCAGTTGTGTGTTATGTACTGGCGAAACAATTCTTCTGGTGGTTTGGGATTCCCCAGAGCTCCACTTCAAGTGAACTTCAAGTCCGAACCTATGCAAGGATTACTCTAGCAGTTTGATACTCAAGACCTGTACCTTCCTCTTCATTCACATTGGACGGTCACGAAGCACCTCTGGAAAGTGGTATCCAGTCATCAGGAGATTGTGATATGCACATGTTATTATTCCTCCTGGCCTACCAGGCATCTTTACACAAGCCACTGACATGACAGCACCAACATGTATTTAGATGCAACTGGACTAGACTATGCTAGGAGGGGATTTAGCATGGAGGTCCAAACTTGGTCTGTTGTACATATGTTCCAAGTGGGGCACCGCTGGGAGGAAGGATGAGGTGAGAGGAGACAGTGTGGCCGTCCCAAGGAGACATGATAGTGCAGAGGGCAGGTTCCATACACAATTCATTTGGAAACTCTTCGGCTGGCCAGTACAACCAGCATTCCACCCTACCTTGGTTTGGAAACGGCCCCACCGGACTTGGTTCGGAGACCGGAGACCATCCTACTGGAGGAGGAAGTTTTATCAAGAGCATATCATCCTACCAAGCAACGCCGAGACACCCACAGACACTTCTACTCTGAAAGAGATCACCAGATGAGAGATGATTTGAAATAATAATGGACATGAAATGGAGGGACAGGAAATTCACAGGATGTAATTAACCTACACAGCATTTGCCTGGCAACTTGGGAAACCCTCCTAAAAATCCATGGGTCAGGTAGGTCGGCCACAGGAATCGAAAGTGGACCTCCCAACAAAACCGCCTGAGTCATCCTGCTCGGTATTCAGATGCAAACTACTGCTACTGTGTGATCTGTTGTGCGGGATGCCTCTTGTGACTAGCCAGCAACAGATTATCAGGGCACCAACAGGTTAGAAAATATTGATCGTCTTGCCAGGGAGCACCTGAAGGTGATAAGTGATTATATGAAGGCATGCTATGACCATCTGGTAAACAGTGGGTGACCGCTTATGACTCCATCATACCATGACTAAGGGAAAGTCGTCAGAACTACAACACTTTCAGGAAACCTGTATCACAGAATTTATTTACCATCCTTTTGACATTAACACCAAGGGAAGCTGATTTTTGTTTTTTTATTGTAATTTACGTCCTCCAACGTTAAGTCATATCTGACGATGAATGCAATGGGTGAAATGATGCTCAAATGAGCCCGGGGTCCATGGAGCTTAGAGTTACCCGACATTTGTCTTTCAGAATAAGGGAAAACCCTGGTAAAAGCCTTATCCAGGTAACTCACCCTGACTGAGATTTGAACTCGGGACCTCTTGAACGTGCGGCAGACATGCTACCATCTACGCTACCGAGGCGGGCGAGGGAAGCTGATGGTGATTCATCTTGACCAGCTTGCCTTCTATATCTCACAACTGCACAGAACAACTGGCTTTGAGGAGGGAGCTGTGTGATGCAGTGACTATAGCGCAAGCATACTGGAGTTTAGCACCGACAGAGTGGACCGGAAGACAGTATAAGTAACACTTGCCCAGAGTAAACACCAAAAGCTTTATAGGGAAATAACTGGATATTTTTTAACATAATTTCTCCTTGCCTTGGAATATTTTAGGACACTGTTTTGTTAGAACTACCTACATAAGTGTTCATGTTTGCAAGGGAGCCATTTGATGAATTAGTAAGCAAGGTAGTATATGCATTTCTAATGCAACTTCAGATGTTCTACCAAGTGTGGTGGTGTTGTTACTTGTGAGGTACAGTGATTGTTGCTAATGCAAAATATTGGAGAAATTGTGTTGGACTTCCCAGTAAGTGAATTTCCAAAAGAGACTGCTTTGAGTGTATTTCATTATGCCACTTCATCATAAGAACTAAGTGACCATAAAAGTGAAAGCTTACTAACAGAAACTGAACAAAAATGCAGTATGTTAAAAATATTTGTTTGACAAATGAAGTGTATATCTTGAATGTTCTGAGAAGTTATGAAATGTTCTTCATTCTGAACGTCTTTTTGTCTTAACTGTAGAGATAGAAATTTATTATACAGAAAAACATAGGTCTTGTTAAACATTCATTTGGGGGGGGGGGGGGGATCTTTTTTGTAGAATTAATCTTTCCATTATACTCTGTGTTATTAGTTTGGATTTAAAAATTACTTTTATTTTTCTCAAATGGAAAGTCATTATTGTACTTTTTTGTCATGTAGAGAGACTGTTAAATAGTAATATACCTTTTAAAAAATCTTATCACTTTACTGTTGTATGAATCAGCGAAATTTGAAAATGTGGATTGAAGCTTAACAAGAAGTTGCTGTGTAATAAGATTTTGTAGGAGTAGTATGGAGAAGAGTGAGTAGAGAAAATCATGTGAATGCAAGACTAATATTTTTAATGCTTTTCTGTGTACTGCTCAGAAGTTTTTTGCTGATGTTGCATGTCTGAAGAACTTCTATGCATATCAAAATTCATGAATTATTATTCATTGAGACTCAGTTTTTTTCTCTTCTTTTCCAGAAATTGTGAAGTTTACAGAGTACTAGGATTTGATTGTGAATGGACGTCTGAAAAAGGGAAGCGCAATCCAGTAGCACTATTGCAACTTGCATCTCATAATGGATATTGTGCTCTTGTGAGAATGAATTTAATCACCAGTTTACCTGAACAATTAAAGGTACATAGTTTACTTTTCTTTCTCTCTTTTACCCATTTATTCCAGGGCAGAATTTCTTTCAACAAAAGAAAATATCAATTATAACAAAAACAAAGAAGTAGAGGTTATCTTTCGCAGTAATTACCTTTTTGTAGGAAAGGTATATGAAAATAATTTTGAATGGATGACATCTGACAGGATAATAGAGTGCAATTAAAAAAGCAGTTATGGCTAAGTCTAATTAAAGGTTCAAGAATTAATGTAGTCTCTAATCAGTATTCTCATCTTTATGTGCTATGCTGTGGGTTAGGCTCAGGACACCCACAGTTGCCAAATAGGCTGTAGGTAAACCTAGATGTCCAGAATCATTATGTTGTTAATAATTAACCTTTATTAGTCATTCCGCATTAAATAAAATTTGTTATTTCACTCATGTTTCACTTTTATTCCTTAGCCACAGATATGGATGCTAACCATTTCAGTCTTAATTACATAACTGTATAATGACTTTGTGGGTTCGTGAAATGAAAAGTCCAGTTACACAAACTCAACAATGTTCTTTATTTCCACCAACTTACAGTTGAACACTTGCCAATTACACAGAATTACGTAATGCACACAATTACGATTCACCAGTTCGTCCGTTACCGTTCCGATGCATGTACACAGTCTTCTCGTCCGTTCGCTAGCACGTCAAGCACTGACTGACTCAATTCACTCACTGCAGCCCTTTTTATAGGAATATCACCATCTTCTAGAAGTCTCTGGTTTCAGTGAATTACCGCAAAAGTTCCAGATGGCAGTGGAAGAGGGGAAAGAGGCGGCCAGCGATAAGTGACATTTCCCTAATCATCCCCCTCATTTAGCGACAGAGACTAATGGGAGGGTGTGGTTGGCTGCCTCTGGCCCCTTACTCAGCTGTCGTTGGTTGCGCTTTCCGCTAATTGGGTGACACTGCTCCCTCCTCAAAGCTGGCCGTCCCAAACAGCACCATCGTAGAGGGCCAGACGATCCAGGTGTACCACCATCTTCCCTCGGGGAACCTTCTGGATGCGGTAGACCACGTCGTTAATCCTCTTCACCTCCCTGTACGGTCCTTGCCATGGCTGCTGGAGCTTTGGGCAGTGTCCCTTGGTCCGGGTAGGACGGTACAACCAGACCAGATCACCTTGCTGGAACCGTTGGCTGTTGGCATGCCTGTCATATCTGGTCTTCATGCGGTCGCTCGCCTTCTGGATGTTCTGCCGAGCCATCTCATGCATGTCGTGGAGGTAGTCCACCAGGTTCTCCACATAATCGGTCACCGGCTGCTTCGCCTCCGGAGGGCTTCCAAAAGCCAGGTCACAATGGAGGCGTAACTCTCGGCCGAACATTAAGCTGGCTGGCGTCATCCCAGTTGTGTCGTGTGTAGACGAGCGGTAGGCCAGCAAGAACAGTGGCACCTTGACGTCCCAGTCTCGCTGATGGCTGGCCACGACCTTCCTCAGGTGTTCTTCTAAGGTCTTGATGTATCTTTCGACCATGCCATCCGACTGGGGATGTAGAGGCGTCGTGCGGGTCTTGTTCACCCCAAGCCTTTGTAGCGCCTCCTTCATTAGGTTGGACTCAAAGTTGGTACCCTGGTCACTGTGTAGCTCTAACGGCACCCCAAATTGACAGAACACTTGCTCCACGAGGCAGTCTGTGATTGTCTTTGCCTCTTGGTTTGGGATGGCATACACCTCCGGCCACTTGATGAAGTAGTCCACACCACCATTAGGTACTTGTTGCCTCGGTCGGAAACTGGGAACGGTCCAGCAATGTCAACGGGGATCTGTTCGAATGGCGCTCCGACGTTGTACTGCTGCATGCGACCCCGGCTCCTAGTCTGGGGGCCACGACTCGCCGCGCACACGTGACACTGACGGCACCATCTCTCAGCATCTGCTCGGAGTCTCAGCCAGTAGTAGCGCTGCCGTAGTTTGTCAATCGTTCGGTTCGCTCCCAGGTGTCCTCCCGAAGTACCGGCGTGCACTTCCTCTAAGACTTGCGGGACCTTACTCCGGGGAAGTACCAACCGTTCTCTCTGCGTCTTCCCATCGGGTGACTCCCATACCCGGAACAGCACGCCCTCTCTGGTCTTCAACGAGTCCCATTGGGCCCAGTACGACTTGTAGGTGGCGCTCCTCGGTGCGATGTCCTCCCAGGTTGGTCTCGTCCCTGCCTCCACTTCCCTCAAGAGTGGCCCCAAGTCTGCGTCCGCCAGCTGCTCCCTCCTCGGCCTGCGCTATCCCAGCCGTACGCAGGCACTGCACAACTACTCGGACTGCTGCGGCACGCTCCTTCTCTTCCACTCTTGTGCACTGGCCGCACTCTTCAGGACAGGGTCTTCGGGATATGGCGTCTGCGTTACCGTGGCTCTTCCCTCTACGATGTTCCGAGGTGAAGTCGTACTCCTGCAGCCTCTGGACCCAACGTGCTCTCTGGCCTTCCAGGTTCTTAAAGCTCAATAGCCTGGTTAGGGCGGAATGGTCAGTCCTCAGGTGAAATGGCTGACCGTACAGGTACTTGTGGAGGTGCTCCAAGGTCTTTACTACCGCCAGTAGCTCTCGCCGGGTGACGCAGTAGTTCTTCTCTGCCTTGGACAGCGTCTTGCTGTAGTTGGCTATCACCCGCTCATGGCCGTCCTGGATCTGCGATAGGACACCTCCAATGCAATGGTCGCTAGCTTCGGTGTCCACAATGAGGGCGCCACCCGGTTGTGGGAAACCCAAAATTGGAGCACTGCACAGGGTCTCCTTTAGGTGCTGGAAAGCGTTTTCGGCGTCCTCTGTCCACACGTAAGGCCGGCGTTCCTCTGTCAGGCGGGTGAGGGGTTTTGCGATGTTGGAGAACCCCTTTATGAAGCGGCGGTAATAACTGCACAGCCCCAGGAAACTGCGCAACTCTTTCTTATCCTTTGGGCGAGGCCAATTTCTCACAGCCTGTGTCTTCTCCGGGTCTGTGGCCACTCCGGTTGCTGAGACTATGTGGCCTAAGTAGTTCACTTCCTTGCGGAAGAGCTGGCACTTCTTCGCGTTCAGCTTCAAGTTGTTCGCCTGCAGTCTCTGTAGCACCTTACTCAGATTCTCGAGGTGATCTTCAAAAGTCTTCCCGACGATGATGATGTCCAGGTATAGCAGGCAGGCATCGTAAGTCAGCCCTCTCATCACTGACTCCATGAGGCGTTGGAAGGTAGCTGGTGCGTTGCAGAGATCAAAGGGCATAACCGTGAACTGCCAGAGCCCTTGGCCCGTCGAGAATGCGGTCTTCTCCTTGTCTCTTGGGTCTAGAGCTACCTGCTAGTAGCCCGACTTCAGGTCCTGGGTCGAGAACCACTGTGCACCAGCTAGCGTGTCCAGGGTGTCGTCAATCCCGGGTAAGTGGAAACAGTCCTTCCGGGTGACAGCGCTCAACTTTCTGTAGTCTACGCAGAAGCGCAGTTCGCCATTCTTCTTTGTCACCACGGCTACAAGGGAACACCAAGGGCTGCCAGACTCTTCAATCACTCCCCTGGATCTCATGTCCTCCAGCATGTCTCGTACCGCCCCTTGCTTCGCCAGCGGAACGCGTCTATGTGATTGCCGAATAGGCCGAGCGTCTCCGGTGTCGATGCGGTGAAGCACTTTGTCCGTGCGGCCGTAGTCACTATCGCCTTGGCTGAAGACGCGCTCGTATCGCCTCAGTAGTTGTCGAAATTTCTCCAGCTGTTCTGCGGTCAGATGGTCGGCCGTCCTCTCCAGTAAGCCTTCCAGCCGGGGCCCGAAGTGTTGCTTCGGCGCCGGCTCCTGTGTCTTGTCGATTGCTGTTACGCTCACCACGGGCTCGCACGTTCCCAACTCCGTCCCGGCCTGGACGTCGTGATCGGTGTCCGTTGTATTTAGCAGTCTCACTGGCACCTCCTCTCGGCACGGCAACAATGCCCTGGCTACACACAGTCCGTGTACAGGCGCCTTCTGGTCCAGCATCATGTTCCTGGTTCTCCGGCCTTCTAGTCGCGCCGTCACCACCACCTCGCTCCTCGTGGGGACAACCACGTCTTCGTTCAAGACGACCCTGTAAATTCCAAGGCGCTCTTCTGGTTGACGGAGTATAACCTCTTCTCCGTTGAGCCGCAGGACCTTCTTGCCGACGTCGACCGTCGCCTCATGGCTCCTGAGGACATCCAGTCCCGGAATCACCTCCTCAGCCACCTTCGCGAGGAACACCCACAGACGCACGCCACTCCGTCCGAAGGTCAGCTCCAGCAGGGCCTCCTTCTCCACAGGCAAGGTGTCGCCCGATGCCGTGACAAGCTGGTATGGTCGGCTCGGCTTCCTTGTCGGCAAACCCTTCGCCACGTCAGGTTTGATGATGGTCACGGCCGCCCCGGTGTCCACCAGCACGCGCCACGGCTTTCCTCTTACCCAACCGTCCGCGATGAGGCTGTCATCCATACGCCGGCTGACGGCGCGCAGTGTCACTCGAGGGGATGGTGGTGATGTCGCCGACGTGCCCCTCTCCACGACGGCCCTTACTCGTTTTCCGGCTGCTCTTCCTGGTGTGGGCAGTCTCTGCAGGTGTCCGGGCTGTCCACACCCCCAACACAGGCCACTAGGTGTTCGCCGGCGTCCCTCAGCTGGTCTTCTGTCTCCGACGTAGCGGACTCTCCTCATTCTCGACGTCGGGATAGATGTTACCTTGGCCGCCTCCATCCTTAATGCCGCTGTCAGCGCCTCGTGGATGGTTTTATAATCGCAGAGCATTAGGCGCTGACGAATCTCCGTGTCCCGTACCCCGTCGACAAAGTTGTAGGCGGCTTCCCGGGATACGAACTCCAGTGGCAGGTAAACCAAGGCCTTGCTAGCCAGCTGCTCAATCGCCATGGCGAACTCCTGCAGCGTCTCCCCCGGCTGCTGTGACCTTACCTTTAGCTGGCTGCGGTATGCTGCGGCTAAGCGGTGGTTCCCGAAACGATTCTCCAGGGCCTCCCAGATGTCCTTGGGCGCCGCCGTTGTCTGCACCGCGTTTAGGACTTACGCGACCCGTCCCTGTATGCTGGCTATTAACTGTGTGGCCTCCTCCTCCTGTGACCATCTGTTGTGCTTGGCCACTGTGTCGAACTGGTGGCGGAAGACCTCAAATGTTGACGCGCCGTCATATTTCGGAGGTTTGATGCGCGCCGATGTTGTGTCGCGTCACGGTGCGTCGGCCTTCAAATCCTTCAACCTCCTGCCGACGACGTCCTCCACCATGGGGCTCAGGGACTTGACGCTGCTGTCGGCCTTTCCTTCCAGGTTGTTAACGCAGTTAGCAAGGTCTTCGACGTCTTCCGCCATGGCGTTCAGGGACTTGGCGTTACTCTCGGCCTTTTCCTCTAGGTCATTGAAGCGGTTCGCCAGGTCCTCGACGCGCTCGTCCACTTGGCCCATCCGCTTGCCCAGCTCCGTCACTCATCCCTCTCGCCGGCCAACTGTTCTTCAAATTTAGCGGCGAGAGCTTCGTTCGCCACCTTGATTTCCGCGGTCAGTTCGGCCATCTTTGCGGGTATTGTCGTTGCCAAGTTGTTGTTTGCCGTTTCCGTCTTCGCTGTTAATTCGGTCTTCATTTCTTCCGTCTTCGCTGTTATTTCGGCCTTAATTTCTTCCATCTTTTCGGTGATGTCGTTGGCCGTCTTCATTTGCTTCAGTTCCGCGGCCAGGTTGTTATTTGCCGCTTCCGTTTTTGTTGTTAACTCGTTCATCTTCGCCAAAAGCATTTCCAATGCCGATTCCATGGCCGTATTGTTCGGTGATGTTATCGTCCCGCTTCCTGACACCAGTGTGACTTTGTGGGTTCGTGAAATGAAAAGTCCAATTACACAAACTCAACAATGTTCTTTATTTCCACCGACTTACAGTTGAACACTTGCCAGTTACACAGAATTACGTAATGCACACAATTACGATTCACCAGTTCGTCCGTTACCGTTCCGATGCACGTACACAGTCTTCTCGTCCGTTCGCTAGCACGTCAAGCACTGACTGACTGACTCAATTCACTCACTGCAGCCCTTTTTATAGGAATATCACCATCTTCTAGAAGTCTCTGGTTTCAGTGAATTACCGCAAAAGTTCCAGATGGCAGTGGAAGAGGGGAAAGAGGCGGCCAGCGACAAGTGACATTTCCCTAATCATCCCCCTCAGTTAGAGACAGAGACTAATGGGAGGGTGTGGTTGGCTGCCTCTGGGCCCTTACTCAGCTGTCGTTGGTTGCGCTTTCCGCTAATTGGGTGACAGTATTTATGAATGTTATTGCTACAGTTCATTGTGGAATATGAGAAGTAATATAAGATGATTTTCTTAAGCATAGAATAAAATAAAAATTTACATAATGAAATAATTTGCTTGTTTCTTAGTTGCCTTCTACTTGTTTCTTATAGCGATTCCAATATTTTTTTATAATACTACCATTATAAACAGGTTGTTTCTATTGAAAAAAAACTACTTGTAGTTGGATTTTAGACACTTTGTATTTACATTTTATATTTTTGAGGGATTAGTTTCGGAAGCCATCGCCTCCATTATCAACCTTTCCAACTGTCTGTTGCCTTCTGCTCTCCTCTCTCTGGTGGTGGAACTATGAACTTCTTTGTCAAACAATCTACTGGCGGAATTTCAAATTTCATTACTCAGTCCTTGTTTTTCCATATGAATATGTTCTCCCATGTTGTCAGTTTAGCTTGGTTTATCACTCCTGATAATGGAGGCAATGGCTTCTGAAACTAGTCTCTCAAAAATATAAAATGTAAGTGACAAAGTGTCAAAAAAAAAAAAAAAAAAACCTTCAAATAGTTTTTTCAATTAATGTTGACATCACTATTACTAAGTTCCTCCAATCATGCATAATAGGTTGTTTCTGTATTCAATAACTTGCATATTTGGCTCATAGGGAGAAAATGTAAAACCCTTTGTACATTATAAAACAATTAAAATTTTATTTTATAATAACTTACCATGCTGTGCTGATTACTCACAACAACAAAGAATTACTCGCAGACTCGAAATGTATGATGAAAATTATGTTAGCTTTTCCGAATCACCTAACAGGACTCAGATATTTCCACCACACCCTATAACAGAAGTGTTTATTTCTAAAAGAGCCAGAGGTGCTATTGGCTGTCAAACTGGTCACCCTTCTTATTCTTTCACATTGTTTTATTACTCTTAGGGGTTGTCAAACCCTCAGGTATACAGAATTTTGTGACTGTCACTGCCAAATGCTTGAAGTAATGGCTTGTAATACCTCGTTCTATGCAGTTTGTCTTATATTACGGGTTAATCATTATGATCGTGAAGTGTCAATATATGCATTATTGTATCGATACATGCATTATTGTGTATCATTATTAAGATATTAAATTTGGACAAACTAATATGAAATATTTTAATACGTAAGTTTTAGTGTTTTTATGATTTTGCAATATCTTGCCATTGTAAGAATTCTCATAATTTATTCTTTTACGTATGACTTTCTGGGTTTGTAGAATTAAAATTCCAATTTGCAGAAATTCAAATCGTTCTTTATTTGCGTAGAAATACACTCACAGTAGCAGTATTACATCACATACACAATCACAATCTAACAGCGTTCTGATTACACCTGTTTACATCAGCTCTCATTACAACATCTGTTCAAGACTCTCCTCTGGTGTGTCACAATCACTTATATATACCTTTCTAGACTGTTCTAAAACAAACCAGAAACCGAATAATCTCTATCAATCAAGAAGTCACTAGAAATTTCCATTTACCTTATGTATCTGTGTCGGTAAGCCTTTTATCTTCGCTATCTTTATTTGCCGGCTCTTTGTGTACACAAGCTGCACTATCGTCTCCTGGCTCTAGTTCCTGTCCTAATCATGTACCATCCCTATCTGATCCTGATTTCAATGTATCTTGAGAACCACATTTGGTATCATAAACTGAATTAAATGATCTTTAAAGAGACTTGAAACTAAATAAACAATTGACTGAGATTTTATCACTTGGAGTTCAGGAATGGAACTTATTACAGCTTGACAGAAAAATCACTTACAGAAAACAGAATTAAATCTGTCATCATTCTTCACAGAAAATGAACAGCTAGTTTACTGCAATGATATAAATAGGCTAATGGTTGAATTGGGAAGAGAACATAATCCTCAAGAATATTGTCTCCTCATAGACTCATTGAAATTGAGTTTAAAGGCCATTCCTTTGCATTATGGGAATGTATATTCATCTGTGCCAGTTGCTCACTCCAGTACTATGAAGGAAGCATATGACAGTATGAGAACAATTCTTATGGCTTTGAATTTTCCACAACTTGGTTGGCAGATCTGTGCAGATCTAAAAGTAATACCCATGCTAAGAGAGATGCAGCTAGGATTCATAACATTTTGCTGTTTAATGTGTGGTATAGTCATGATTAAATTAGGGAATGGCCATCACGAGAAACTTTAATAGTAGGACAAAAAAGTGTGAATATCCAGCTGCTTGTTGATGCAACTAAAATATTTTTGCCAGCATTACATATAAACCCGGGGTAAATGGAGATCTTGTGAAGGCAATAGGCAAGTGGCATGGCTTTTCAATATTCAAGGTCGAAATTTCAAAGGTCAAACTAAAAGAAGTCATTTTCATAGGTCCTCAAATTGCAATCGTCTTAACGATGCTGTATTTGAGAGCACTCTCACTCCAGTTGAGAAAAATGCCTGGCTTGCTTTAAGTCAATATGCATGAATTTTCTTGGAAACTATAGAACAAAAATTACAGAGATTTAGTGGAAAACTTGTTGAGGGCTTACAAATTAATGGTATGCAATATGTTCCTTAAAAATTACAAACTATCAAAGTTAAAAGAAGAAAGGGACATAGCTAGGAAAAAAAGCAGAATTGTCCAATAACCCAGCAGATACACAGAAATGGTGAAGAAAGGCAGCAAAATGTAAAAAAGAAATTCATATTGCCCAAAAAAAAAAAGCCTTCAGTGAACTTATTGAAAAAGCTGATTATAGAAAAGATGCAAAAAAAATTATACAGATATATAAGTAAAATTAATTGTTAGAAAGAAACAAGGAAAGAACCACTCAAACTAAATGGAAGAACACTTACTTCAAATTACTCTATTTCTGAAGCCTTTAATAAGCATTACAGCTCTCAGCATAAACTTTCTTCTGAAGCAAAAAGAAAACAAAGGCAGATTAAAAATGATCTCAAAAAATTTAAAAAGTGCCCAGAACAAAGAAATGATGTATTCAGCACAGAATTCACCATAAGGGAACTAAACTATGCCATCCATGAGTTGAAAGATAAAAAGTCTCCTGGACCAGATAAAATATATGCTGAATTTCTGAAACACCTAGGACCAAAGGAAAGAAAGGTACTACTGAAATTATTTAATATATCATGGACCTCTACTGTACCTACAGAGTGGAAAAAAGCAATAATTATTCCTATTCTAAAAAAAAGAGGAAGCACCTGACAAAATAAATAATTACAGACCAATTTCCTTAACAAGTGTCATTGCAAAAACAGCAGAACGTATGATTTCAGCAAGTCTAAATTGGTTCTTAGAAAGTAATAACATATTAACAACTGCTCAAACAGGATTCAGACTTCACTACCAAAGAAAATAAATTCAACTATCCCAAGATGTCAAAGAATCTTTCAACAAAAATCAATATATGCTATCAGTTTTCACTGATTTAGAAAAAAGCATACAATTCAGTATGGAGGCATAAACTTCTTGAGAAACTTTCAAAACTAGGCATTCAAGATAACATGTTAAATTGGATTACTCAATTTCTCTCTCAACGTTTCTGTGCTACAAAATACAATGACAGTACATCCAGATTTCGACAAATAATGGGCCTACCACAAGGTGCAGTACTGACTACAACCTTGTTCAACATCTACATCAATCAAAGTATAAACTTGGAAGAAGCGTAGGGACAGTGAAGCACAAATTAGTACAAAAGTGAATCGAGAAGATATTGACACATTGCTTCACTCACACTGTTTATTCACAGGACCTGTTTCAAGAGCTTGCTCCTATCATCAGCTGATACTCGACTAGTGCAAGTTGTAGTGGTTTCCTCTTTCTCCGTTTTGTCAATAGATGGCGTGATGTACTTGTCAAAGATGTCCGGTGATGGAGTTTCAAAATTCATGACTCTATGACGATTTTTGTTGATGAAGATTTTTTCCCATACGGAAAGGTCTATGGGGTGATTAACATATTTTATTAGAGATGCTTCCAAGTTGATGTCATGTCTAGTATTCAAAAAATGAAAAGCCACTGCTGATTTTTCTGTTTCACCATTTTTAATGTTTCTTAGATGTTCTTTAGTTCTGATGTTAATATTTCTTTTTGTTTTTCCTATATAAATTTTAGGGCAAGTTTCACATTTGATCTCATAGATTCCTGGTTTTTCTTTGGTAGTGATTGAATTTTTGGGAGGGCCTTTTAACAAATTTCTAATATTAAACCTATTTTGAGGTGCAAGAGTTATGTTGTGTTTTGAGAAGATATTTTGGAATTTGTTATAGGCTGATGGGTGGAAGGTGAATTTTTTAAAAAGTTTTTTCTCTTTTTCTCCTGTAGGTTCTAGGGTGGTGGTTTCTTTTATTTTCTTAGCTTTGTTGAGTCTGTTAACTGTTTTGTCTACTAAATTTGGGTTGAAACCGTTGGATATAGCTACTTTTTTTATGTGTAGGTATTCTTCTTGATAATCTTCTCTGTTTAGTGGAAAGTTGATTATCCGAAAGATTAAATGTTGTTCACCTTTGGTATTTACAGGAAACCGACACACACAGATAATTACATCAAGAACAACAGTTTCAACCCAAAACAACACCAACATGCCATTTTCAACAGTTTAATCTTTCGGATAATCAACTTTCCACTAAACAGAGAAGATTATCAAGAAGAATACCTACACATAAAAAAAGTAGCTATATCCAACGGTTGCAACCCAAATTTAGTAGACAAAACAGTTAACAGACTCAACAAAGCTAAGAAAATAAAAGAAACCACCACCCTAGAACCTACAGTAGAAAAAGAGAAAAAACTTTTTAAAAAATTCACCTTCCACCCATCAGCCTATAACAAATTCCAAAATATCTTCTCAAAACACAACATAACTCTTGCACCTCAAAATAGGTTTAATATTAGAAATTTGTTAAAAGGCCCTCCCAAAAATTCAATCACTACCAAAGAAAAACCAGGAATCTATGAGATCAAATGTGAAACTTGCCCTAAAATTTATATAGAAAAAACAAAAAGAAATATTAACATCAGAACTAAAGAACATCTAAGAAACATTAAAAATGGTGAAACAGAAAAATCAGCAGTGGCTTTTCATTTTTTGAATACTAGACATGACATCAACTTGGAAACATCTCTAATAAAATATGTTAATCACCCCATAGACCTTTCCGTATGGGAAAAAATCTTCATCAACAAAAATCGTCATAGAGTCATGAATTTTGAAACTCCACCACCGGACATCTTTGACAAGTACATCATGCCATCTATTGACAAAACGGAGAAAGAGGAAACCACTACAACTTGCACTAGTCGAGTATCAGCTGATGATAGGAGCAAGAGCTCTTGAAACATGTCCTGTGAATAAACAGTGTGAGTGAAGCAATGTGTCAATATCTTCTCGATTCACTTTTATCTACATCAATCACCTTCCGTTGGCTGTATCAAACACAGAAATAAAGACAGCTCTTTTTGCAGATGACATGATGATGTGGACATCTTCCTCACAAATAGAGAAATCCAAAACTTCAATGGAAAAGGCTCTATTAGTTGATTTTGTTAAACTTACTGTCAGAAAGACAGTAAGTGAAGTAGATGTATGATAATACGACTCATCTATAAATTAATAATTATTTCACTTCACTGTGGTGTTCCAATACAGTTAAATCTTGATTTACTGATTTTTGTTTGGATCAAAATTTTTTCACTTTTAATGGTGAATTTTTTCAACAAACTTCTGGCTTAGCAATGGATAATCCTCTTTCACCTTTTCTTGCTGATCTTTTTATGAGTTTTTTCGAAATTCAAGTCACTAAAGCTTTTCCTTTAAGTTTTAAAACATGGTATAGATATGTTGATGATATTTTTGCTATTGTTCCTGAAAAACAAATTACTGGTGCTTTAAAATTACTAAATTTACAAAATAAAGCTATAAAATTCACATTAGAAACTGAAATTAATGGATTTATTCCTTTTCTAGATTTGAAAATAACAAATAATAACAAATTAGATTTTGGTATTTATAGGAAATCTACTCATATTGATAATTACATAAAAAAATAAAAGTTTTAACCCTTTTCCACATAAATTTGCTGTTTTTAATAGTTTGATTTATAGATTAATAAATATACCCCTGAATAAAGAGGAATTTAATAAAGAATATAAACATATTAATACTGCTTTAATGAATGGTTTTAATAAAGATTTTATACAAAAGAAAATTGTAAAAATTAAATATCAAAAAAGTATTAATGATATTTCTACTCTTAAAAAAATAAAAGATGATTATACATTTAAAAAATTTACTTACGATCCTTGGGTTAATAAAAATTTTCAATTTTTTTTTAAAGAAGTTGGTATAACTTTAGTTCCTCAAAATAAATACAGTATTAAAAGTTTATTACGATTTTCTAAAAAAATATAAAATTCCTAATAATTAAAAAATCTGGTATTTATCAATTCAATTGCTTAGATTGTGATCAGGTTTATATTGGAAAGACGAAACATAGTTTGGATACCAGAAAGAAAGAAAGAACATTTTCGCAACAAATTGATAAATCGGCTGTGGCAGATCATTTTTGGTCATTTAACCATGAAATAAATCCCAAAGTTAAATTATGGTTGGTTGGTTGCTAATGCTCATGGAGTTGGAGAATTTCCATTTTCCTTCTGGCCTCCCAATAACGTGTGACTAGTTGTGCTGTCAGTTTTCCATCTGTTTTTGTCAGAGCACTACACTGGAGCAGATTATCTCCGTCCATCAATGAGTTCGGGCCCCTACACAGTGTGCAGGTCGGGGATTCAAAAATATTAATCCTGTGTAGATGAGCGGCCAAACAGTCGTGGCCAGTAATCAGTCAGAAGATGGCAACAGTACTGCTTCTTGGGTAGTCTGGTATGGGATTTTTACTTCCTTGTAGGATTTTCCATTGCTTGTTGGTACTTTTTTCTTTGCATTCTTCTTTCCAGAATAAGTTGGTTCTATTGTTTATATGTAGTTTTGATGTGTGGAATGAGGTTTTTTGTTGGCAGCTTTGTTTTATTTGTGTTCCTTTTTTTGCCGAGGAATCTGCTATTTCATTGCCTGTAATTCCACAGTGGGATGGAGTCCACTGGAAGTGTATTACGTGGAATTAAATGTTCCCATAGATTTAATGGTTTGGGAAAAAATATTTATTCTAAAAAATAAAAATCGCTTAATGAATTTTGACATACCGGCAATTGAATCTGTTTTTAGGTTTGTTTCATCTTCAGAGGTTGGTAATATGTAAATACGTAAATACATGGTATCCTTAACAACGAAGTGTGTTTGACTGAAGATGTGGGCAAATGTCTACGAAATTAATTTCAATTAGAGAAGATAGAAGTATTGTCATCAACTTCTTAAGATAAGTGGAAAATAATCACTAAATATTTTATTTGTATTATACAAATTATTATATTTTATGGTAATAGAAAATGAGAAATTTGAAAGTAATCAATGAGTATGTATATCCATCTACCATTTTCTTTTCCAGTCAGTTAGAGATGTGATCAAAGGTATGGTAGTAAGTGTAACTTTTATTGCAGAAGTTTTCACAGTTAGATGTGAACAAAGAAGCAATATTACTAGAGCCCAGATTTCTAAGCACAATCAAATGGTGAAATAAGGAAGCATATAGACACGAAAAATGAAGCAAACAAGCACCAAAAATAAGCAAAGAAAAGATAAATATTTTATCATAAACATATTATTTGGTAGAACTCTTCCTTTATGTAACCTTGTTACAGTACATGAGGGAGTTTATCTTGAGATTTTTTTATATTAAGCTCCTGCGTTTGTCAGTGAAGAATTTTTGATACAGTGAAAAGGAACTCTGAATGTCGCATGATATTACTGGAATATGTGAAAGGACCACAGTTCATTCATGAGTGAATTCCTCTTCAATATATGCTTCTGTACCAGAAACCCTTTTAGAAATTTTACACAGTCTTCTGTAACCAGGATTTTTTGCTAATACCTTACTGAGTTTCTCAAAGGCAGTTTCAACAATACTGTGAGTCTCTGAAGAAAACATTACTGAAATTTCATATATCAAAGAAAATGAATTTTTCACAGTATTATTTCGTGGTTTCAACTGTGTTATAATAGGTATTTTGGAGAAATGATTATGGATGTACTCTATCTTGGATGCCAGTATTAGCAAAACATTCCTGTACTGTAGCAATGCTGCTTGCATCTTCTGCATCTAAGGAGTACAGCATCGTTTTTACTTCATTGAAATGTTCTGCGTAGAATGACAGTCTTTAACCAAGAACCCCATTGAGTTAAAACTGGCTGAGGAGGTAACAACAAATTTGGAAGTCTTACTGGTGACAGTACAAACCCTTTCTTTACACTAAAGACAACAAGATCCATGTCTTTATATTGGCTCCTAAATGTTTCAGTGAGACGATGTAAACTGTTTGAATGATAAAATGATGGATAGGAATGAAAATTTACTTTTAAATGTACATGATTTGGATAAAATAAGCTATTTTAATTAAAAAGCATAAAATAAGTAAGCAAACCCCCCTTTCACCACAAAAAAAAAAGGCATTTTGCTTAGAGATCCGGGCTCTAAATATTACCCCATAGAAGGTTTTATTGAAATGTGATCACATTTGAGTGCAATATAGACCTTACAAAATTGCAGCTCCAGAAAGTAAAGGAAGAATTCAGCATAAATTGTCATAATAGTTTCATAAAGATCCGGGCTCTAAATATTACCCTATAGAAGGTTTTATTGAAATGTGATCACATTTGAGTGCAATATAGACCTTACAAAATTGCAGCTCCAGAAAGTAAAGGAAGAATTCAGCATAAATTGTCATAATAGCTTCATAAAGATCCGGGCTCTAAATATTACCCTATAGAAGGTTTTATTGAAATGTGATCACATTTGAGTGCAATATAGACCTTACAAAATTGCAGCTCCAGAAAGTAAAGGAAGAATTCAGCATAAATTGTCATAATAGCTTCATAAAGAGGAGATGTGAGAAGCAGTGTTACAATAAATTTGTCATTTGAGATTTAAGAAGTCATATGTATTACTGTATGAAGTTCATATTGTTCAAACATAAATTGTTTTGCTATGTTTCCCCATTTGTTTCATTGTGTTTTATTTGAAGTGTTATGGAAGCAAATACCTCAATGAAGTGATTTTCTGTCCCCTTTCCACATATGTCATCTATATTAGCACCAAAAACTTACATGCATATTGTAATCCAATTGCAATGAAGAGTTTTATTCATTTAATATATGTTTAGGAATTGCTGGCTGATGGATCTGTATATAAAGTTGGAGTGGTACCTGAAAATGATGCTAAATACCTACTAGCAGATTATGGCATAATTGTAAGAGGATGCCTGGATCTACGCCATTTAGACACAGGTACTTCTGGTGGTCTGTCAACTATGGCAAAAAAACATTTAGGAAAAGAAATGGACAAAGACTGGCGCATCCGCTGTAGCAACTGGGAAGCATCTGAGCTCAGCTCTCGACAGGTGCACAAATTACTCATTTTTTAATGATTTTTGGCATGTGAAGGATTTATAAATGTGATTGTTGCTCTGTTTGATGATTGTGATTTTGATTGTTTTCCACTGTTCTTATTGTGTGACCAGAAAGCTTTTTCTTTGAAAAATCTCCACATTTCTTTGAATTATTATACAGTGAACAATTTGTTTATGTTTCTGAAGGTAATTATTATGTTGATAATTTTAAGATGAGTTAAACATATTTGTTAATTGTAAGTATATTTGGTATACATTCTCAGCTCTAATAAAAAATGTGTAAAATCACTTAGATTTCTTTGGAGTAAGGATCTGACTGACAGTTGAATAACAGTGGAAGAAATATGCCCAAGTTGACATTAGATTTAGTATAATCGAACATCATCAGACTACTTCAGGTGAGTTAAGGTGAAGTTAAGCTGCAAGAACAATCTTCAGCAGTTCTGTGACCTGCACCTCAAGAATGTTAAGTGTTTCTAAAGCACTAATAGCTGTGCACCTGCAGCAACTAATTATTTTTTATTTTTCTCTCAAACAATTTCTTTTTGAAGCACAAAATATAACAAATTGTACACAAATTTACTATGGATTTAATTTCTGTTCCATTTTGTTTTATTCATTTGTGTTGAAGTATTTTAAAGCTTACACAACTAAATTTCTTTCTGATTAATTTTGGCTCTCTTAATATCCAGCTGATTTTAATAAGAAAAATCAGTTATATATAAATGTAGAAGTAGAATGTATTTACATCTGAGTAAAATTTGTTCTATTCGTACCTACTATGGTATTCCATTCCATTCTTATTTACCTCTCAATGTGTTGTTGAATAGCATGAGTTTGGGAATTGAAGTAAAAGATTGTTTTGTAATTATTTTATGCTCCAAGGATATTCTTACTTTCTGAAAAAAGCAAATTCAGTACCATTTACATTCTATGAACAGAACTAGGAATTAGTCTATATTTTAGGAAAAGTGTTTAGAGCACTGAACAGAATATTCATAAAAGTTATCAGAAGAAAGTAGGAGCAAGAATTGAACATATGGAAAAGCAAGTACTTATAAGTAAATTAGGTGGAATATGTATTTATTTAATTTATTTGTGTTAACTTATTGCACATTATGAATATGAACTTGATACTCAGCCAAGGCTCATGCCCAGTTGTATCCATTCTACCTGATACAGTTTGTGTGTACAATATACAATTTTTTTAAGCATTACAAAGTACATATTACATTAATGGAAATTAATTGTTCTTTCACACTGGCTGTGTGTAGGCTAAATTCTGGAAACGTAGAGTCAGACTGAAAAATTCAATGCCATAGCCGGGATTTGAACCACGGAAACCAGAAGATCCGTGGTTCAAATCCCGGCTATGGCATTGAATTTTTCAGTCTGACTCTACATTTCTACATATTACATTACCTATAGTATCCCTTTAATGCCTTTCCACTGATCATCTCCATTTTGACCTAACCTTCCATAAAAACTTTTCTAATTTTGATGTCTGCTTTAGATCTTCAAAGATCTAATTGCAATTTCCTTATTTTTAAGTAGCCATTTCATACCAATCAGACATACTCTCCAATTCTCTGTAGCTCTACATTGAAAGATAATGTAAATGTCATCTTCCTTATCTTTACAGATGGGACATGTTCCCAGGATACCTTATCTCATTCTCCTTAGATTTCAAACCTCTAATCTAAACCAGGCTAATCTCTCTCTTTCACTGTGCAAATTGATAAATACCTCTATCTGTGTGATCTTTTATTCCCCTGAACCCCAGTGAACTTTTCTCCTTCATCTGAACAAATAAAGTTTGCTTATCCACATCCTCTAATCTCAATCTCACTTTTCACTTCAATGACCTTGTTGTCGACGGGCCCTTAAACACCACACACACACTCACTCACTCACTCAATACAAAAACCTTTTCTAAAAAGCCCAATTTTAATTCAAAACTCCTAATCCATTTTTAAATAACTGTTCCATGATTTTCTTCACTCACACATTCTGGATGTTACCCATATGTTCTCAATATATCAGGCATACTTCTACTATGTGTGCATCAGATAATTCCTGCATCTGAAATAAATATTTCAGTGCTTTTTCCATCAACAACCCACTCACACCCATCTTTTCTAATTCTATTATGGCCCCTTCATTTGCAGTATTATTGGAAACTCCCAAAATTAGTTTACAGAAACTTGTTAATACTAAATCCATTGTACTCCATCTCTCAGATTTCAGTTCCATAAATCCATCTCAGTTCTATCAAGGCCGAATAGTCTCTCAAACCATTTAATGCTCATGCCTGGAATCAGATTCAAGCATTTTCACATTGCAGTCAAGGCCATTACTGATCTTTGCTCTTTTGGGAGAATCTTCCCTTACTATTGAACTTATTCCACAAATATGAAAATTCACTTACAACTTGAATCTCTTTACCTCCCATTACACATATTTCATCCTTACCAGCATATTGTCTTTCTTAAATGCCATAATTTTAGATTTACTTTCAAACCCCACCATTCCTCTATCTCAGAATCTCCCCTATGGCCACCTTTAGTCCTGTTGCTGATTTTGAGCACATCAGCAAGTCGTCTTCATAAAGTAACCTGTGGATATCACAATTTTTAATTGAAGGCATATGAGTGCAAGCATGATACAAGCAATTCCAAATATTGTCAATAAATAAATTAAGCAAAATGGGACTTAATTTACAGCCCTGTCTAAGCCCTCTTTTCCATGTGACTGCACTCAATACTTCCCCAGCATCATAATTTACACAGAATTTGTTCTGATAATACAACCTTTTCAGTACATCAACCATATTTGCACTTATGCCCTTTGCTGCATGCCAGCTCTCTGGCACATTTTTTTTCTTTTGTCTAACACCTCTTCCTTCCTCAAGATTCTCTTCACTCTACCATGACTCTAAAAGTGGAAAATGTGAACTTGATCCTTATATTACAATAAAATATGTTTACTGCACATTTTCTTTTTCTTTCTAAGAAATTGGTAAATTCTTCACAAAACTCAAGACACTTGGTTCTGCAAATCCTCCTTCGCATCATCAGTTTGTATATTCATGTTGTTATTGTTAGAGCCGCTAGATGACAGATTATTTTTGTATTTATTGACAAACTCTGAAAATAAAACTAACTTAAAGGTAGAATCAATTGTGGTATTTTAGAATTCATTACACATTTCCTATTTTGAAAAGTTATAAATAAATGATTTAATGAAATCCAAATAAGAAGTTAAACAGGAAACTCAAACAGCTTCAAAGAAATGAAGAAAAGCCATGTGTCTCCATATCAGGGAAAACTAACAACATAACACAAGAAGTGCTAAACCTGTCTTCAGAAACGATTTCAAAGTCACAGATGAATCTGCTACAAAAAGGCCTCAATACGTGCACCAGTTTTTCATCACAGGTAGATGAATACATAGCAGATTTTGAAATAGCAACAAATCAACTTTCAGAAACTGACAAAATAATAATCAGAGAAAAATGCTGCAGAATAATTGTCTCCGTTAATGAAGAAATTCGAAATTTCAAAAAGAAATTAAAGAATTGAATAAAAAAGCAATAACCATAGTAAAAGCAGACAAAGGCAATTCCCTGGTTTTATTAGATACAGAGGACTACAATAAAAGAATGATCCAATTACCTGAAAATGATGATTATACAGAAATTCCAAAGGACCCCCTAACTAGATGCCAAAACACAATGGAAAAAACTTTAAAAAGCTGTTTCAGTACTTCAGGATGAATTATATGCAATAAAAACTCATAATCCAGTTTTACCAAGAATGTATGGTCTACCAGAAATACACAAAAATGACAATAGCATAAGACCAATCGTTAATCAAATCAATACTCCAACATACCATTTAGCTAAATGGATTGTCAAGAAATTAAACTCCTTCAAAAAATTTGTCAGCTTAAGTGTATCCAATTCTTAAAATTCAATAAATAAAATGAAACAAATTACAATAAAAAAGGATGATGTTATGGTGTCATTTGATGTTAAGTCATTATTCACAAGAATTCCAACAGATAAAAATCCAAACTTACTAAAAAGGTGGCTACAGTCCATCAAGATCAACAATATGGAGGTAGATCAAATCATACAATTAACACTGCTATGTATTGAACAA
The DNA here is from genome assembly GCA_030765055.1 of Mantis religiosa. NCBI lineage: Eukaryota > Metazoa > Arthropoda > Insecta > Mantodea > Mantidae > Mantis > Mantis religiosa. The sequence continues at coordinate 175,673,885 of CM060949.1, read as the reverse complement.
AATTACTTCAAATTCAACAACAAATATCACAAACAAACGAAAGGCCTAGCCATGGGGAATCCACTTTCACCTTTCTTAGCTGATCTGTATATAAGCAATTTGGAGACACACATCACTAGAACCTTTTCATATATGTTTAAATTCTGTGCCAGATATGTTGATGATATTTTTTCTGTAGTCCCTCAAAAGTTTTTAACTGACTCCTTAAAACTACTGAATATACAGGATCATATAAAATACACAATGGAAGTTGAAGAAAATAATCAATTGCCTTTCTTAGATTTAATGATCATAAGACAAAATGACAGTGTAAAATTTGGAATCTACAGAAATTCTACTCACACAGATAATTACATAAAACAGAACAGTGTCAATCCTCTGACATAAATTAGCTGCTCTTAGAAGTTTGATCAATAGACTGAACAGCATACCTTTAGATCAAAAACCATATAATGAGGAATTCACATATATTTTAAATACAGCACAAAAAATGGTTTCAATCCAAACTCAACCACAAAAATGGTTGAATTTGGGACTACAAGCAAAAGACATTAAAACAGTTCACTACTCTTATACAAATATAACAATTTGTAACAAAACCTTCCCTTAACTTAAGAAAATGAAGTTAATTTTTCTTTCTAATTGAAATAAATTTCACAAAATCTTGTCCGCATCTTCAGTCAAAGAAAACCACAGGAGAAAACAAATTTGTCATTAAGGAAGTTACTATGTTATGTTTTTTCAGTGTTACCAAAATCTGAAAACGAAACAAAGTTAAAAACAGAATCAACTTCTGGTATTTCAAAATTCATTACATGATGTTTATTTTTTAAAATAAATATCTTTTCCCAAATCATTAAATCCATCGGGACATTTAATTGTTTTAATAATTTAACTTCAGGATTGAATGACCAATTTATGGTTGAATGACCAAAAATGATCTGCTACAGCCGATTTATCAGTTTGTTTATACTTAATGTTAACGAAAATGTTCTTTTGTTCTGGTTTCCAAATTACGTTTCGTCCTACGAATGTAAACCCGATCACAATCTAAACAGTCAAATTGATAAATACCAGAATCTTTTATTATTAGGAATTTCATATTTTTTTAGAGAAATATAGTAAATTTTTAATACTATATTTGTTTTGAGAAACTAAAGTTATACCAAATTCTTTAAAAACTTTTTGAAAGTGTTTATTAAACCAAGGATGGTAAGTAAATTTTTTAAAATTCAAATCATCTTTTATTTTTTTTAAGGGTTGTAATATGATTAACAGTTTTTTGATATTTAAATTTTTCAATCTTATTTTGTATAAAGTCTTTATTAAAACCATTAATTAAAGCCGTATTAATAATATTGTGACTGTGGGTTCGTAGAACTAAAAGTCCAAGTTGCAGAAATTCATTATGTTCTTTCTTTCCGTAGAAATACACTTTGGACAGTCCTTACAGTAGCAGAATTACGTCACATACACATTTACAATCTTCCAAGGTCATTGACCACAAACAAACATAAATCACAGTTGCATGATAGTTCTGATTACACTCTGTTTACAACAACTCTCGTTACAACTCCTTTTACTACTCTGTTTATGACTACTCCTTGGCAAGTCACTGCTTCCTTAAATACCTCTATTGATAATTCTAGACTGTTCTAAAACAAACAAGAAACTGGATGTTCTTTACCAATCATCATATCATTAGAATGTTCCACTTATCTCACTTATTTGTTTCGGCAGACCTTTATCTCCATGCTATCTTTATCTGCAGGCTCTTTATCTCTGCCTTGCACTACCTGACTGTGTGCGTCGCCATGCTATCGTAAATAATGGGTTCACGACACTGCTCCCTCCTCAAGTCTGGTGGTTCCGAACAGCACCATCGTAGCGGTCCAGACGATCCAGGTGTACCACTAACATCTTCCCTCGAGGCACCTTCTGGATGCAGAAGACCACATCGTTAATCCTCTTCACCACCTGGTACGGTCCTTGCCAAGGTTGTTGAATTTTCGGGCAGTGCCCCTGGGTCCGGGTAGGGCGGTACAACCAGACTAGGTCACCCTGCTGGAGCCCTTGGCTGTTGGCTTGTTATCATATCAAGTCTTCATGCGGTCGCTCGCCTTCTGGATTATCTGACGAATCATCTCATGCATGTCGTGGAGATGGTCTACCAGGTTCTCCAAATACTCGGTTGCTGGCTGTTTTGTGTCCGGGGGCCTCCCAAAAGTCAGATCACAAGGGAGGCGTAACTCTCGGCCGAACATTAAGCTGACTGGCGTCATCCCAGTGGTGTCGTGTGTTGACGAGCAGTAGGCCAGCAAGAACAGTGGCACCTTGACGTCCCAGTATCGCTGATGGCTGGCCACGACCTTCCTCAGATCTTGATGTATCCTTCGACCATGCCATCCGACTGGGGATGCAGAGCTCTTTTGCGGGTCTTGTTAACCCCATGTCATGGGGTTAACTTCCTGTCTCCTTCATTAGGTTGGTCTCAAAATTGGTGCCCTGATCACTGTGGAGCTCTAAGGGCACCCAAAAACGGCAGAACAGTTACTCCACGAGGCAGTCTGTAATTGTCTTTGCTCGTGGTTCGGGATGCTATATATCTCCGGCCACTTGGTGAAGTAGTCCACGACCACCAACAGGTACTTGTTGCCTCGGTCGGACACTGGGAATGGTCCAGCTATGTCGATGGCGATCCGTTTGAATGGTGCTCCGATGTTGTACTGCTGCATGCGACCCCAGCTCCTAGTTTGGGGCCCGCGACTCGCCGCGCACACGTGACATTGGCAGCACCATCTCTCAGCAACTGCTCGGAGCCTCAGCCAGTAGTAGCGCTGCCGAAGTTTGTCGATTGTCCGATTTGCTCCCAGGTGTCTTCCTGTAGTACCGGCGTGAACTTCCTCCAAGACTTCCAGGACCTTACTTCGGGGAAGCACCAACTGCTCCCTCTGCGTCTTTCCATCAGGTGATTCCCATACCCGGACCAGCGCGCCCTCTCTAATCTTCATTGAGTCCCATTGGGCCCAGGAGGACTTGCATGTGGTGCTCCTCTGTGCGATGTGCTCCCAGGTTGGTCTAGTCCCTGCCTCCACTTCCCTCAAGAGTGGCCCCAAGTCGGCGTCCGCCAGCTGGTCCCTCCTCAAGCCTGCACTATCTCAACTGTCCGCAGGCACTGCCGTGACCACTCTGACAGCTGTGGCACGCTCCTTCTCTTCCACTCTTGTACGTTGGCCGCACTCTTCCAGGCAGGGCCTTTGGGACATGGCGTCTGCGTTGCCATGGCTCTTCCCTCTACGATATTCAGAGGTGAGCTTCTGGACCCAACGGGCTGTCTGGCCTTCCAGGTTCCTAAAGCTAAGCAGCCAGCTGAGGGAGGAACGGTCAGTCCTCAGGTGGAATGGCTGACCGTACAGGTACTTGTGGAAGTGCTCCAAGGCCTTTACTACCGCTAGTAGTTCTCGCCGGGTAATGCAGTAGTTCTTCTCTGCCTTGGACAGCATCTTGCTGTAGTAAGCTATCATCCGCTCGTGGCCATCCTGGACTTGGGATAAGAGACCTCCAATGCAATGGTCGCTGGCATCTGTGTCCACAATAAAGGCGTTGCCTGGTTGTGGGAATCCCAAAATGGGAGCACTGCCAAGTGTCTTCTTCAGCTCCTGGAAAGCGACTTCGGCGTCCTCCGTCCACACATACGACCAGTGTTCTTCCGTCAGGCGGGTGAGGGGCTTGGCGATCGATGTTGGAGAAGCCTTTTATGAATAACTGCACAGCCCTAGGAAACTGCGCAATTCTCTCTTATCCTTTGGCCAAGGCCAATCTCTCATGCCCTGTGTCTTCTCCGGGTCTGTGGCCACTCCGGTTGGTGAGATTACGTGGCCCAAGTAGTTGACTTCCTTGCGGAAGAGCTGGCACTTATTTGCATTTAGCTTCAGGGGTAGTCGCGTGCAGTCTGTGTATCACCTTGCTCAGGTTTTCGAGATGGTCTTCGAATGTCTTGCCGACGATGATGTCCAGGTATAGCAGTCAGGCGTCATAAGTCAATCCTGTCATCACTTGACTCCATGAGGCATTGGAAGGTAGCTGGTGGGTTGCAGAGGCCAAAGGGCATAACTGTGAACTGCCAAAGCCCTTGGCCTGTTGAGAATGCGGTCTTTTCCTTGCCCTTCGGGTCCAGAGCTACCTGCCAGTAACCAGATTCAGGTCCAGTGTCGAGAACCACTGTGCACCAGCAAGCGTGGCCAGGGTGTCGTCAATCCGGGGTAAGGGAAAACAGTCCTTCCTGGTGAGAGCGTTCAGTTTCCTGTAGTCCACGCAGAAGCGTAGCTCGCCGTTCTTCGTCACCAAAACTATAGGGGAACACCAAGGGCTGTCAGACTCTTCAGTCACTCCTCTGGATCTCATGTCCTCCATCATGTCCTGCAACGCCACTTGTTTTGCCAGCGGAACGCGTGTAGGTGTTTGCTGAATCGGCCTGGCGTCTTCGGTGTCGATGCGGTGGAACCCCGGTCCGTGCGGCCCTAATCGCTGTTACCTTGGCTGAAGACACGCTGGTATCATCTCAGCAGTTGTCGAACCTTCTCGAGCTGTTCTGCGGTCAGATGGTCGGCCGCCTTCTCCAATAAGCCTTCCAGCCAGGGCCCCAGGTGTTGCGTCGGCACTGTCTCCTGGGTCTTATCGATTGGTATTACGCTGACCACGGGCTCACACGTCCCCAACTTCGTCCCGGCTGGAAGTCGTGATCGGTGTCTGTTGGGTTGAACAGCCTCACCGGCACCTCAACTCGGCACGATAAAAATGGCCTGGCTACACAAAGTCCGTGCACAGACGTCTTCTGGTCCAGCATGTTCCTGGTTTTCTGGCCTTCCATTCGCGCCGTCACCACCACCGCTTCTCGCGTGGACATCCACGTCTTTCCTCAGGAAGACCCTGCAGATTCCGAGGCGTTCTTCTGTTTGCCGGAGTGTGACCTCTTCTCCATTGAGCCGCAGGACCTTCCTGCCGACGTCGACCATCACCTCGTGGCTCCTGAGGTCATCCAGCCCTAGTATCACTTCCTCAGCCACCTCCGCGAAAAGCACCCTCTGACGCCCCACACTCCGTCCCAAGGTCAACTGCAGCAGGCCCTCCCTCTCCACGGGCAAGGTGTCGCCCGATGCCGTCACTAGCTGGAATGATCGGCTCGGTTTCCTTGACGGCAAACTCTTGGCCACGTCAGGTCTGATGGTCACGGCGGCCCCGGTGTCTAGGAACATGCGGCACGTCTTCTCTCTCACCCAACAGTCCGTGATGAGGCTGTCATCCATACGCCAGCTGACGGCGAGCAGTGTCACTCGAGGGGATGGTATTGGCGCCGACGTGCCCCTCGCCACGACGGTCTTTACTTGTTTCCCAGCTGCTCTCCCAGGTGTGGGCAGTTTCTCTCCAGGTGTCCCGGCTGTCCACAACCCCAACACACGCCACTTGGTCTTCGCCGGCATCCCTCGGCTGGTCTTCGGTCTCCAGTGTAGCGTATACTCCTTGTTCTCGACGCCGGAGTAGCCGTTACCTTGGCCGCCTCCATCCTCAATGCTGCCATGTGGATGGTTTTATAATCGCCGAGCATTATGTGCTGACGTATCTCAATGTCTCGTACCCCGTCAATGAACGTGTATGCGGCTTCCTGGGATAAATAAATAAAATCTTCATTACCAAAGCTTTGGCTTCTAGAAGCTATACCAAAGCATGGTATCTACCAATTTTATTCCTTTTAACTTTATTCTTTTATGCTCTGACAAAACAGAGTTGTGCAGATACATTTTATTTCTAATTAAACTAATAACTAATAAAACTAATGCTGCTGACTTCCAGCAGCTTACAATATAAATCTAACCTATTCAGCAATGTTATACAAATTATACATCTAAAAAAAAATTTTTTTTAACTAATTACAAGTATCTGCCTAAAAAATAGTTATTTTCATTCTTTAATAAGATTGCTGACCTAACCTAAATTGGGTTTATCATATTTCTTCCTGTTGATCACGAATTGTGAAAATGTAATTGTAGAAAGTTATTTTCATTCTTTAATAAGATTGCTGACCTAACCTAAATTGGGTTTATCATATTTCTTCCTGTTGATCACGAATTGCTCCATTCTACATCTGTCAGCATCTATCCTTCCATGGGTGTCCAAAGTTGTCATCATAGGTTGATCATCATGGGCTCCTCCTGGTCCTGAAGTAGGTTGTCATCTGAGTGTAGAAACGACTGCTCCTCCACTAGTCCATTCAGTTACTATTCCGCCTCAATCTTTCTGACATCCTCGGTTGTTGGTGATCCACTTATCCCCTTTATAATATATGTTGTCCTCAGTATCCAAAGTTGTGATCATCGGTTGATCATCACGGGCTCCTACTGGTTCTGAAGTGGGTTGGGTAGAATTGACTGCTCCTCCACTAGTCCATTCGATTAATATTGTGCCTCAATCTTTCTGACATCCTCAGTGGTTGGTGATCTGCTTGTCCTATTAATAATCTATGTTGTCCTCTTTGCTTTTCTTCTAGGTATTGTTCCGACCCTAGTCTTGATACCTTGCCTGTAAGTTCCTCTAAGATTTCACAATCTTCTTTCTTTTTAAGGATATCATCTAATAGTTTGCCTTCTAAAAGTTGCCTTTGTTCACTAAGTTGATCTTAATGTTTTTTGCATACAAGCAGTACATGTTCTGGAGTATCCTGAAGTTCACAAATACCACAATTATCCATTTCCTTCCTCCTTATTTTCATAAAATATGTACCATACGGTCCATGTCCTAATAAGAAATATATTAATCCTTGTTTTGGATGTAGATGTTTCATTCTAAGACGTTGACGTATGTTCGGAAAAAATTGGTATACTCTTCTTCCACTTCAATATCATTCCATTCATCCTGCCAGTCATCCAGAAGTTTCACATTAATGTCCTGTTTATTTGCACATCTTTTTCCAATCAACTCTTCTATCTTATCATATCTAGCTTTCTTAAACCAATATATGGCTGCTCTTCTCCTGATTATTAAATCTATAGGCCAAATTCCTAATATTACTGAAAGGGCCATTGTTGCTGTTCCAGTTGCTCCTGTAGATCTTAACAAAAACTTGTCGTTGAACTCGCCTCACTATCTTAATATTTTTCTGTATTAGCAAACGATGAGCCCAAACAGCAGCACCATATCCCATAATTCCTATCATTATGCTGGTATGATATAGCCTCACAGTTTCCAAAGATAATTTGAAGTTCTTAGTCGTCAAAGTTGCCAGCTTCATCATAGTATTACTTGCTCGATCTGATGTCTTCTTAATATGAATATGAAAATTAATTTTTCACCTATTTGAAATTCTAAGTAGCGAAAGTCTGTCTCTCTTTTGATGTTCAGACCATATATCTTTATAGTTGGATTTCTTTTTAACTGTCCTTTAAAGATAGTGTATGCAGACTTCGCTGGTGCTATTTCCAGTTTAGCACTGTTGTACCATCCTTCTAGTTTCGCTAATATAACTTTAGCTTTACTTTCTATTTCTACCCTGTTATTTGCCTCCAAAAGTAAAACAATGTCATCCGCATAGGTTATCACATCTTTAGTCTCTTGCAGGTACAATAATTCATATAGGACAGGCTCTAATAAAATGTCCCAGAATAAGGGCCCTAAAATAGACCCTTGAGGGCATCCTTTTGTAATGTCTCTTATTAACCTACAATTATCACTGCTGACATAAACACGTCGATCTTTACAATAAGCCCTCAATGTATTTACTAAAGTAGCAGGATATGCTTTGTTTCTAAACACTCCAAAAAGCTCAGGCCACCAAACATTGTCGAATGCGCCTGCAATGTCTATGAATATACCTATAACGTATTTCTTCTCTGAATTTCTTACATTCAGCCACATCTCATTTAATGCATCCTCAGTTCCCTTTCGGAAGCCATATTGTATGTCATTCATTCTTAGCATTACCCAATACTCATTTATTCTTTTGTAAATGAGCTTCTCTCTGAGTTTTCCTGACACGTTCAATAAACAAATTGGACGATACGACTTATATTTTGTTGGATCTTTTTCCGCTTTTTTAATTATTGGCACATCTGCTTCTTTCCAACAATATGGAATTTTCCTTTGAATCAAACATTCATTAAGAAGACCTGTCAAATATGGTGTTATTTGATATTCCAATTTCTGTAGCCCCACATAAATCAGCATATATGCTGTTAAAGGGAAAATTGGATAGGAATCCTATAATTAAAATAGGAGGAACCAGTATTAAGAGAGAGTCAGTTTTTAAATATCTAGGAATAAATGTAGACGAGAAATTAAATTTTGATAATCATATAAGAAATGTGAGGACAAAAGGAAGTAATGTCATGATGAAGCTGGCTACAATAACACAATATAAATTTAGAATTCCATTAAAAGCGACGGGATTGTATCATACTGCGATTTTAACTGGCATTTTAGGATATGGAGCAAGTGTATGGGCACATAGAGTTAAGTTAATTAAGAACATCAAACAACTTAGAAGCACGCAGAGACAAACATTAATCAGATGCATGGGAATAGTTAAGACAACACCAACTATGGCATTGTTAGTGATACTGGGAATATGGCCCATAGATTATATTATAATGCTAAGAGGAGCCATGTATTGGATAAGGAAAGGAAATCAAGAGAAAGTTAGTGAAATATTAGGAAGATCGTGTAATAATAGAAGAGAAGTAAGGAATCTTCTGATTGATAAATGGCAGGAAGAATGGAATAAAACAGAGGAGGGAAGAAGAGCAAAAGATATGTTTCCTAGTGTCAGGGATAGATTAAAATTAAAGATCATACCGACAAAGGAAACAGTACAGTATATAACCGGACATGGACCATTTCAGACCTATTTTAAGAAAATAGGAAGTAGTGATAACAGCAGATGTGAAGTGTGTAAGCAAGAAGGAACTCCGGAGCATACGTTATTTGAGTGTGTCAGATATAATGATTTAATAAAAGAAGATAGAGAAAAATTAGCAGGAAAAGTAATTTGGAATATTGTAAGAGTGGAAGAGGATTTGGAAGTTTTAAATGGAATGGTAGCGAAAGTTTCAACAGTAGTAATGGAGGAATATAGGACACAACTAATAGAAAGACGAATGCAACGGAGACAACCTCAGCAATTACAACAACATCATTCACCAGAGAGGAGATCACAAAGGATTCAACATCAACAGCAAAGAATCCAGGACGAAGGACAGGAGATTGGTCGGAATACATCCACCACATCCGATGAGGAAGGAGAGGACCAGACACCGATGAGTCGTAGGAGGCAATATTGGACCACTACGGGACGTCAGGACTGGGCCAGGAGAAGGAGAGGTCAACCACAGGAGATTGCCACGAGGTGGAGTTCACCAGAGGAGGATGAAGAAGATTAATTATAAGAGTAGTTAGAGTAGGCGAATACAAAATTGATGAACCGACCTCTTTTCCTGATGGAAGTAACTGTTGTTACTGATTTCAGTTGAGGAGAGGCTTGGATACCAAGTTTGTATTCAAGTAGAAGTAGATGGTAGAATTGGCAGTTGTAGAAGTTGTGGTTTTTTCAATGTATTTGTAGATAGTAGTTAGTTAGATTGTATTAATGGTAGAGTAGAACTGCCAAATAGAATGATTTGGAAATGTAAAGTCGCTGGTTTCCAGTGGCTGTAGGTTAGTTAGATAGTTAAGTTAGGTTAGGATATCTGCAAACTTATGTAAAAGAATTGAGGAAATAATAAAGATTGAAAGAGAAAATAAAAATAAAATCAGCGGAAACTATGTCCTGGTATAGATTCTAGATGCCAGGGCAATAGTTAAGCAGATTTTTTTTTTTTTTTTTTTTTTTTTTTTTTTTTTTTTTTTTTTATTATTCCAATTTCTGTATAACTTCCACTGGTATATGATCCGGTCCAGGTGCTTTTCTCTTCTTCAAGCTCCGTATAGTAGACGGACCTCAGAGTCTTCAAACGGATATATGATATTGTTATAGTAGCTGGTATATATGTCTCTTTTCCGTCTATGTTCATCAGCTTCATCATCTTCACTATCTGCAGGTAGTAATTTTGACAAGAGAAAATTAATAGATTCTATCCATGTCTTTGTATACTGGCCATTTCCTTTTTCCAAAGTCGAAATTACATCCGGAGTTGCAATCTTTTCCTTAATGATTTTATGAGGAACACCCCAAATATTATCATTCAAATTACGCTCTTTGTATGTTTCCCATGATTTAATTCTAGGTTTTTCAATCTATTCTTTATAATGTGCTTTGAGATCCCTGTATATTTCCAAATTTCTTTCCTTTTCTAGTGCAATTATACTACATTCATATATTCTCCTAGCTTTTCTCACTCTACTTCACAGTTTCTGAAGTTTCTCATTCCAAACTTTATACCTGTGATCTCTTTCAATTCTAATAGTTTTCATGGATATGTCCTTAGCCTTTTGTATATTGGTCGTTAGCCATTTTGCTTCTTTGTCTATATTCCTAAATCCTTCTTGGTACATCGGTAACTCAAAGCCATTGCTAATTTATTCCAATCCGCATCTTTAATTGCATACCTCATTGGTCGTCTAAAGTCCAAATTGGTTCATTACTTTCCACAATTCTAAAGTCAAAATAAATTAGATTATGATCACGAGACGTAGGGTGTTGACCAACCATCCAATTTTGAATCTTATCATTTATATATCCTTTGGTCAGAGTTAAATCTATATTTTCTGATGCTCCTGCTCTGCCTTCGTAAGTGAAAGGATTATTTGATTGATTCTGAATCACTAATTGGTAGCTAGCTATCAAGTCTTGCATTTCCAATCCTTTGTCATTTGTATATATACTCCACCACCATGAAGATTTCGCGTTTGCATCCATTGTTAGTAAAACTGCATTGTGAGTATAGGTATTTAAGAGACTCCTGATTTTATTTAGATGTATTCCAATATCATCCATATCCTGATAGTATTGATTACTTAGTATGATAGTTCTGCCTTTATATTGTAATTCAACACAGTTTATCCACTCATCACACAATTGAGTAATCCTCAGTATTTGAATCTCTTTATTCATAATAATTATGGCAGCCATTGGTCGTACTCCAGTCATGATAATCCTCGCTACTACTGGCATGTGTACTAACCGTCCATTCATGGATACATATGATATCGAAACGCATCTCTTCTATCAATTGCCTTAGTTCTAGCATCACTGTTTTACTGCTCTGAGCATTTAATTGTCCAAATCGTAGTATATATGTATTATTCCTATCCATAGTCAGTTCGAGTAATCAATCGTTTCCAATACATAGCATACGTCAGACATTCTCTTGTTCCTGGATGTTTACAAATTTTCCTTATTTCCTTTCTTGTATGAGATTTTCCATTTTCCTGTAATCATTTCGATCTTGCTAGTTCCCTATAATGGCATGGCATACACACTTGATCCTGATCTTTCTTTTGGCAATCTTTCTTTTCGTGATCCTGTTCGCCACAATGTGAACAGATCTCTACATTATTATATAGAATAAAAAGAAGTATTTCAGAAAGTGGAGTGCCATTGTTACTAAAATTAGGCAAGTGAGTCAACCTTGTATATACTTTTCTCCACTTATAAGTTTTTTTATGAAGACTAGTTTCTGGGGACTTCTCCCCTATCGTCAGCTCTGTGGTAGACTGATGATGCATCCGGTGTCTGCATCTGGCTTGGTGTTGTGCTGCCATCTAAAGTCCTGGTAAGTTTGATGACGTCATCTACCGCGGGAATTTCAAAATTCATCAAGAGGTCCTGTTTTTTCGTAATTAATATGTTTTCCCAAATCTGTAGTTCCAGAGGTTTCTTTGCCTGTTTGATCAGTTCTATTTCTTGTTTTATGTTGTGATTCTCAGACCAAAAGTGATGTGATACGGCCGACTTGTCCATTTGTTTGAATTTAATATTTCTGAAGTGTTCTTTCATTCTTGTTCCTAGATTCCTTTTGGTCTTACCAATGTATATCTTGTCACAATCCTGGCAACTCATTTGGTAAATGCCTGATAATTGAGTTTTCGGTGTGCTATTTTTTAGAGGGTGGTTTAGTAAGTTGCAGATGTTGTGTTTGTTTTGAGGGGCTAATTTTATGTTGAACCTCTTAAATATCTTTTCAAATTTTTTGAAGTATTTTGGATGAAATGTAAATTTTCCATATCTGGTGTTTGGGTTTTCTAGTTTTTTTAACGTAGTAATGTCCTTTAAGTATTTGTTTCTTTTGTGTCTATAGATCAGTTTTTTGATGAAATTTGTGTTATAGTTGTTCAGTTCGGCAACCTGGTGTATGTGAGCGTACTCCTGTTCATATTCTGTTTTTGTTAGCGGAATGTTGATTAATCTGTGAACTAAACTATGGAATACTGCATATTGATGTTGTACTGGGTTGAATGGGTTGCATTTAATGTAATTGTCAACATGTGTTGCTTTTCGGTATATTCACAGACTCTTAAATCGAAAGTACGGAAATTACGCTTAAGGAGACCGACGAGAAACCCACACAACCAGTATCGCCGTGTCACAGAAACACCAGACAATGTAGTCAACATCTCTTCCCAAGCTTTCACCGAAACAGAGTTAAAACTTCTAAACAAAGGTTTTAAAACTTGTGTCGGCAACTCGGGCAATTTAGACGATTACATCGCTGACGTCACCATAACCTCAAACTTTTTGGAAAATGGTAGCGAAAAAACATTAGTTAAATCAAAATGCTTAGAAATTCTAAAGGGGATGACATTCGGACAGGAAAATAACTACAAAGAAACTATTCAAACATTGAACCAAAAACCAGTTTTTTATCTGAAAGCAGACAAAGGAAATACGGTAGTCATTATGGACCGAAATGATTACAACCAGCGAGTCGAACATCTACTACAAAATCCAGAATATACAACCCTAACCAAAAACCCTTTAAGGAAATACATTGAAACCACCAAAAAAGCAATTAAAGAAAATACAGTAGTGCCACATAAGATGAAAAATAGCATAATTGTAAACAACCCTAATTTGCCAAAATTATACTGCCTACCTAAGATTCACAAGACAGACAACAGCATGCGACCCATTATTAACAATATAGATGCCCCGACTTACAAACTGGCAAAATGGTTGTTGGAAGAATTTGACAAGTTTGAAAAGTTTGAATCTCTAAGCATAAACAATTCATTTGATTTAGTAAAGAAAATTGAAAACACAATTATAAAAAGTGAAGAGGTGATAGTGTCCTTTGATATCAGATCTCTATTCACGAGCATACCAGTAGAAAAAATTCCAAAATTGATGAAAGGCTGGTTATCCAAAAGCAACGTTGCAGATGATAAAATAGAGGAATACATCAAATTAACCACCCTATGTATTGAACAAAACAGCTTCACGTTCTCCAGCAAGATCTTCCAACAAACAGCAGGCTTGGCCATGGGTAACCCTCTTTCACCATTACTAGCTAATCTGTTCATGAGTAATTTGGAAACACACATTACTAAAGCCTTTCCGCATATTTTCAAATGTTGGCATAGATATGTCGACGATGTGTTTGCGATAGTCCCTAGAAGACTAACCGAGGATGCTATAAAGTTGCTAAACCTACAAGAAAAATCCATAGTTTTCACCATTGAAGTAGAGTAGGATGAATGGCTACCTTTTCTAGATTTGAAAATCATTAGAACACCAACAGGATTACAATTTGGAATATACCGAAAAGCAACACATGTTGACAATTACATTAAATGCAACCCATTCAACCCAGTACAACATCAATATGAAGTATTCCATAGTTTAGTTCACAGATTAATCAACATTCCGCTAACAAAAACAGAATATGAACAGGAGTACGCTCACATACACCAGGTTGCCGAACTGAACAACTATAACACAAATATCATCAAAAAACTGATCTATAGACACAAAAGAAACAAATACTTAAAGGACATTACTACGTTAAAAAAACTAGAAAACCCAAACACCAGATATGGAAAATTTACATTTCATCCAAAATACTTCAAAAAATTTGAAAAGATATTTAAGAGGCTCAACATAAAATTAGCCCCTCAAAACAAACACAACATCCGCAACTTACTAAACCACCCTCTAAAAAATAGCACACCGAAAACTCAATTATCAGGCATTTACCAAATGAGTTGCCAGGATTGTGACAAGATATACATTGGTAAGACCAAAAGGAATCTAGGAACAAGAATGAAAGAACACTTCAGAAATATTAAATTCAAACAAATGGACAAGTCGGCCGTATCACATCACTTTTGGTCTGAGAATCACAACATAAAACAAGAAATAGAACTGATCAAACAGGCAAAGAAACCTCTGGAACTACAGATTTGGGAAAACATATTAATTACGAAAAAACAGGACCTCTTGATGAATTTTGAAATTCCCGCGGTAGATGACGTCATCAAACTTACCAGGACTTTAGATGGCAGCACAACACCAAGCCAGATGCAGACACCGGATGCATTATCAGTCTACCACAGAGCTGACGATAGGGGAGAAGTCCCCAGAAACTAGTCTTTATAAAAAAACTTGTAAGTGGAGAAAAGTATATACAAGGTTGACTCACTTGCCTAATTTTAGTATCTCTACATTATGTTTGCAATTTTTCGCAACATGTCCCACGTCTTGACACTTCATACACCTTGCTACTACAATGAAGTCCTTTACATCAATTGATTGAAAACCTATATAAACCCTTTCTTTTTGCACCAAGCTTTTTCTCAGATCCGATGTGACTTCAATTACTAAATTTACATGAGCTCGATTTCTAGGTCCAGTTTTAAATCTTATTTATAGCTTTTTATCAAAATCCTCCAATCACATAACATCTTCAAAGTTTTGCAGATAAATATTTTGCTTTATTTCATCCTCTTTTTCATTTCTTAAAATGTCATAGATAATCATTAAAGGATTTCTCTTATGCTGTGGTTCTATCTTCAGATCTTTTCCTTGCAAACTGGCACAATTTATAATTTTATCCATATCTTCCTTCGTTTCCACTTCAAGAATCAGATTTGTCTGTAATATAAAAACTGATTATCCGGGCTTGTGGGCCGTGGTCTAGTTAGGAATCTCCTTCCAGACGTTTCGTCTGAAGCTGCGTCGAACATCCTCAGTGGCATTGCCTTAACTCTCTCGTAGTCTCGGCGATGACTGACATCCATCATCGCCGAGACTACGAGAGAGTTAAGGCAACGCCACTGAGGATGTTCGACGCAGCTTCGGACGAAACGTCTGGAAGGAGATTCCTAACTAGACCACGGCCCACAAGCCCGGATAATCAGTTTTTATATTATGACACCGGCCGTGAAAGCTTACGCAGTTTGATCAGATTTGTCTGTATCGTTTTAATGTTTCCTATTCTTATCTTTTCTTTCACTGGATTCAAATGTTTTGTAACTATTTCTTGGATTTTTTTCATACTTTGTCCTTTGTCTGATGAGATGAAAAGTATATGTTTCACATTTTCAATAGTTTTTTGAATCTTCCTAGTTCCCTCACTTATTTTGGGAGTTGTTGCTATTTGTGCATATGATATTAATGGTTGTTGATTAGATTCCTCCTTCCTAAGCTTGATCTCAGCTATTAGCTGGACATTTTCTAGACAGACATTATCATATAACTTTGTTATTTCAGCACAATTGTACAATTGTACAATTTTGTCTTATTACCAACAGATAATGTTTTATCAGAGACCATTACAGTATTAATATCTGCCATAATATCTGTAACACCTCGATCCATTTCACCATCAGTACCTCTATCAACATTGTCATTATCCATGGTTTCATTCTTTTTAACAACTCTAGTAAGCGATCTAGACAAGGATTGTCTACCTCTAAATGGGTCCAATTCCGCTTCTTCTTCCACACATTTGTCTTTTTCTTTATGAGTTCCCCTCTTGTCCTTCCACATCTTCTACTGCTCCTCTCCGCCAGTGGGTCTCTCAAGAAACTACCACTGCCCTGGGCAGACGATATGGACGTGGGAGCTCCACCAAATGTTGATTGAACCTCGACGCGACACCGCTACGCCGAGGTTCAGGTCACTTACGGGCTGGAAGAGAGCCTCTTTTTATCAACACTTGGGGTCCCACCCTGGCTTCTCGGGATACGAATTCAAGTGGGCGGTCGACCAAAGCTTTGCTGGCCAGCTATTCAATTGCCAGGGCGAACTCCTGCAGCGTCTCCCCTTCTCCCCTGACTGCTGCGTCCTTGACTTCAGTTGGCTGCGGTAGGCTGCGGCCAAGCGGTGGTTCCCCAAGGCCTCCCAGATGTCCTTGGGTGCCGCCGCTGTCTGGACCCCGTTCAGGACTTCTGCAGCCCGTCCCGGAAGGCTGGCTATTAACTGTACGGCCTCCTCCTCTGGTGACCACTTGTGCTTAGGCCACCGTGTCGAATTGGTGGCGGAAGACTTCGAACGTGGACGTGCCGTTGTACTTTGGCGGTTTCACGCGGCAGATGTGTCGCGTCCCGACGCATCGGCCTTTAAATCTTTCATCCTTCTGCCGACGATGTCCTTCACCATGGTTTTCAGGGACTTAGTGTTGGTGTCGAGTTTCCCTCTAAGTTGTTAAGGTGGCTCGCCAGGTTTTGAGGGATTTGGAGTTATTGTCGGCCTTTCCTTCTAGGTCATTAAAGTGGTTCGCCAGGTCTTCGGCGCGCTCGTCCACTTGGCCCATCCACTTGCACAGCCCCATGATGTCATCTCTCATGCCGGCCAACTGTTCTTCAAATTTTTCGCCGAGGGCCTCGTTGGCAACCTTCAGTTCAGTGGTTAATTCGGCCCTTATCGCAATCATCGTCGCGGCCAGGTTGTTGTTTGCAGCTTCCGTCTTCGTTGTTAATTAGGTCATCTTCGCATTCATCGTCGCGGCCAAGTCGTTATTTGCTGTCTTCGCAGCAAGGTTGTCATTTGCTGTCTTTATTTCTTTAATCTCGGCTGTGAGGTTGTCGTTCGCCGTTCTCATTTCTTTCAGTTCCTGTAGAATCTTTTCTAATGCATCCTCCATGGTGGTACGTCTCACTCCTGACACCAATTTTGACTTTGTGAAATTAAAATTCCAGGTTACGAACACCAAAAATTGCTCATTATTTTTGTAGAAATACACTTTGTAAACCTTTACAGTGGCAGAATTACGTCACATACACATACAACTTGCAAGATCATTGACCAAAAAAGTTCACTTTTACAGCTGTTCACGCGCACACGTCCAATTATCAACTGTCTCACTGAGGTGGGCCGCGGCTCCTTTTATAGTTACTCACTATTCTAGTAATTCGTGGAATGTTCTCAATCAGGATGGCGGTAGAAGAAAGACAAACTCTTCAGAAATCCTTCTCCTTCCCCCCATTGTTTCGGTAAGCTGTTATCTGCGCACTGTACTGTCCGTCCCTTTGAACTTGTCCCTCGCGCCGCTTCGCCGCAACAATGCATTCGCAACAGTGTTGTATTATCTAAGACTGATAAACTTGTTTCTTTTGATGTAACTGCCTTATTTCCTAGTGTTCCTAGAGAAAAACTTTTGATTTATTTAGAAAAGTGGTCAAATTCAATAAATTTACATGAGGACTTCATAGTTGAGTTTGTTAAACTTGCAAATATTTGTTTGGATCAAAATGTTTTCACTTTTAATGGTGAATTTTTTCAACAAACTTCTGGCTTAGCAATGAATTTTTCAACGTGAATTGAATTTTTCATGTTCACTCTATCCATCAAAAATCTTAGCCTATGTACGACTAGTGTGGAGAAATGATTAATTTCAATCAATTAATAAAATAATAAAAGTTAAATGATGAAGCCTGGGACTCAAGTACTTACAATAGTAAGTCACCACAAACGGTGTATCTCAGATGCGAAAGCCCCTAGTGGTCTACCAGGAAAATATATGAGTCAAATGGAGAATTTAATGTCAGGATGGCACGTTGGCCATGGTAGCTCAAAGGTTAAGAGCGACTGGACGGAAACCAGAAGATCCGTGGTTCAAATCCCGGCCATGGCATTGAATTTTTCATGTTGACTCTATCCATCAAAAATCTAAGCCTATGTACGGCTAGTGTGGAGAAATGATTAATTTCCATCAATTAACTAAAATAATAAAAGTTAAATGATGAAGCCTGGGACTCAAGTACTTACAATAGTAAGTTGCCACAAACAGTATATCTCGGATGCGAGAGCCCCTAGTGGTTTACCGGGGAAATATATGAGTCAGATGGAGAATTTAATGTCAGGATGGCACGTTGGCCATGGTAGCTCAAAGGTTAAGAGCGACTGGACGGAAACCAGGAGATCCGTGGTTTAAATCCCGGCCATGGCATTTGGGTTAGTTAACTATTCTGCAGTTGAGGTGAAGTTTAAATACAACACAGTTACAATTAAGTTAGTTTAAAGCTTTCTGATAAACAATATTTTTTTGTCTTTTTTTGTGGTGCGTAAATATATAAAGATGATGGTTTTCTGGTGTGCGAACATGCGACATGAAAGAAACCTGGAAACTTCAAGTTCATTCCGTAAACTTCCAATGATTGCCCTTGCGATTTATTCATGGTCATCGCAAAGGCCAAGTGCACAGGTAATGTTGTTTTCAAATACTAGGCTTTGGCAATGAAACCATTAGCTCTCCTGCTCTCCAATATTTCTGTGTAGTGGATCCGGCAAGTAGGGCTTCACAGGTTAGAAGATGTTCAGTCATTTGCACAGAGGACAATCTTTGTTGCACAGAGGTTAATTTGGACTTGTATTAATTCCTATTCTGTGTAAATGTTTGGCCAAATAATCATGTTCCGTAAGTAATCTAAAATTTGCTACTGCAGCTTTACATGGGATTTCTGGAATAATTTCTGGATTTTTAATTAAAATGTTCCATTTTTTATCTTTGGCTTTGTTAGATATTGATTGGTTTTGTTTGTTTTTATATTTGTTCATGATTAATTTTTTTATGGATGTAAAGGGAAAGTTTTTACTTTTGTTCTGAATTAAATTTGCATCTTTTTTTGGCAAGAAAATCAGCTGATTCATTTCCAGCTATTCCACAGTATGCAGGTATCCACTGTAATATAATTCTTTTCTATAGTTTTTGAAGTTGTTGGATCATTTTGTGACATTCTTTAATTTGGATTGACCTCATTTTATATGAACTTATTGCATATAATGCTGCTTTAGAATCAGAAAGTATGACAGCATTTTTGAATTTATCTATTCTGTGTAGAAGGTGCTGGAGTGAAATATGAATAGCCGTTAATTCTGCATCAAAATTTGTTGTGTGGTATCCTGCTGGTTGATAGAATGAGAACAGTGCACACTTAATTCCTGCTCCTGAGTTGTTGTCCAAGTTAGATCCATCTGTGTAGATATGCAACCATTCTTCAGGTGGGTATCTATTGTTCACAGTTTCTAATGCTAGTGCTTTTAGTACAGGTTTGGAAGTTTCAGATTTTGTAACTATTTGTTCTAAATCTAATTGAATGTTAATTGGTTCAAAAGTCAATGGGTTTTCTTTGATTAAAATGTGTTCTTTAGAATTAGGAAGATTCAGATCTGTTTTTAATTCCATAACTTTATGTAGGAAAATTGTTTTTGTTTTCATCTTGATTGGTTGTAGTAATTTTTTCTCCCATTTTGTTGTTTTCAACCGCAACATTTTTTCATGTTGTATTAGTGCCTGCTCCTCTAAAGTTAGATGTATTGGATAGTTCTGAGTTAAGGCTTGCATTGCCGTGATTGGAGTTGATTTTACTGCACCGGTTATTAGTTGCAGGGCCGATTTTGGCATACTTCTAGGTGATTTATGTTAGAACTGTTTGCTGTAATTATTACCTCTGCATTATAAAGAAGTATTGGCTTGATGAATGTTTTGTATGTGGTGTTCAGTGTCTCCCGATTACTGCCCCACTTGACTCCAGCTAATCTTTTCAAAATTGAAATTTTTGTTGTTGATTTGTTTACTACTGCTTCAGTATGTCTCCAAGATGATTTTGAATCAAAAATTGCTCCTAGATATTTTGTTTCATATGTTTCAGGTTTGTTGTCTTGAACTGCAGATTTAGTTTAGGGATTTTCTTTTTTAAGCTAAATATTTGGAATGTTTTATCAGTATTTACTTTCATCAAATTGTTGTCAGTCCACTTTTCCAATAGTATCAGAGCCTTTTCCATTGAAGTTTTGGATTTCTCTATTTGTGGGGAAGATGTCCACATGATCATGTCATCTGCAAAAAGAACTGCAAAATTTCTGTGTTTGATACAGCCCAGGGAAGATCCTTGATGTAGATGTTGAACAAGGTTGTACTCAGTACTGCACCTTGTGGTAGGCCCAAGTAAGTGTTGTTTAGTGTCATTAATCGACTCCCTTTAAATTTAATTTATCATAACAACATTGTTTTCAACACTTCCAAGAAAGGAATTGCCATTTTTATTTGTCGGAATTTGGATGTACTGTCATTGTATTTTGTAGCACAGAAACGTTGAGAGAGAAATTGAGTGATCCAATTTAACATGTTATCTTGAATGCCTAGTTTTGAAAGTTTCTCAAGAAGTTTATGCCTCCATACTGAATTGTATGCTTTTTCAAAATCAGTGAAAACTGATAGCATATATTGATTTTTGTTGAAAGATTCTTTGACATCTTGGGATAGATGAATTGTATTTTCTTTAGTAGACAAGTGTTATCTGAATACTGTGTGAGCAGTTGTTATATGTTATTACTTTCTAAGAACCAATTTAGCCTTGCTGAAGTCATAAGTTCTGCTGTTTTTGCAATGACACATGTTAAGGAAATTGGTCTCTAATTATTTATTTTATCAGGTACTTCATCTTTCTTTAGAATAGGAATAATTATTGCTTTTTTCCACTCTGTAGGTACAGTAGAGGCCCATGAAATATTAAATAATTTCAGTAGTACCTTTCTTCCCTTTGGTCCTCGGTGTTTCAGAAATTCAGCATGTATTTAATCTGGTCCAGGAGACTTTTTATCTTTCAACTCATGGATGGCATAATTTAGTTCCTTATGGTGAATTCTTTGCTGAATACAACATTTGTGTGTGCTGGGCACTTTTTAAACTTTTTGAGAGTTTTTTAATCTGCCTTTGTTTTCTTTTTGCTTCAGAGGAAAGTTTATGCTGAGAGCTGTAATACTTATTAAAGGCTTCAGAAATAAAGTAATTTGAAGTAAGTGGTTTCCCGTTTAGTTGGAGTGGTTCTTTCCTTGTTTCTTTCTGACAATTAATATTACTTATATATCTGTATACCTTTTTTGCATCTGTTATATAATCAGCTTTTTCAATAAATTCACTGTTTTGTTTTGCAATATGAATTTCTTTTTTACAGTTTGCCGCCTTTCTTCGCTATTCCTGTGTATCTTTTGGGTTATTGGACAATTCTGCTTTTTTCCTTGCTATGTCCCTCTTATAATTTTGATAGTTCTGTATTCCAAAAGAGTTTGCAATTTTTAGTTTTTCCTCTTAGGATCCATTTTTTTGCTGCTTCAAGAATTATATTTGTTATTGTTTTATTGAATTTATCTACAGATGCTTCGTGTTGAGCGGAGTAAAGATTTTGTTCAGTTCCCTCAGTAAATTTTGTCCAATTTGCTTTTCTAAAATTCCAAGAGTATTTCAACTTTGGCCTGCTAATAGTTAGTTTGTTATGAAGTATTATGGATGCAATAACTGCTCTATGATCAGATCCTATGTCTTCAATGATTTCACGTGTTGTCTTATCTTTTAAATCTGAAGATACTAATATCAGATCTGGATTAGTGCACTGGCCATTATAGTGTAGGTATGTGGGACAATCCCCATTCTTGTAGATAAGATCTAAAGTGTTAGAATTTAATAAATCTTCAATAGTTTTGCCATAGGCATTGTAGTCTTTGTATCCCCATTTTCGTGAATGACCATTGAAATCACCAATCAAAATTGTTTAAAGGTGTATATTTATTATATTCAGACAAGGATTGGTATTTGGTGGATTGTATATATATTTACAAAAACTACCAAGAAAAACTGCAGTGGCCCTATTTAGAATGGAAACTGGCCATGATTGTCTTGTAGAACACCTTTATAAAATACACTGCATACCTACACCCAAATGTACTATCTGTAAAGAGGATGTCATCATGAACAAACTCCATTTGGACAAATGTAATGGTCTCAACCTACAGGCTTTATGTTGGGAAGCTAGGGGGAAAATGATGCAAATCAACTAATCCCCAGTGCCATTAGTCAACAACAACAACATATTCCATATATGTTATAACGTGAATTTCCTTTCCAGATTTCAATTTGGATAATTTCTATTTTATCTTCTTGCTGCATTTCTTTTGTAATTTTAAACCTTGATAAGACGTTTGCTTTGACACCTGTAAGTATTCCACTAGCTATTTGGCGTGATTTGAGGAGAACATATATATTAAATCCAGAAATTTCAAAATATTTTAGTAGATCATTTGTTACATTGGCTTTTTGAATTATTAATACGTTTATTTCTGTTTCTTCTATGACTTTTTGAAGTTGCATTTTTTTTTCTCTGTGAAAGTCTTCCTGCATTCCATTGGAGAGTTTTGAGGATGTTCTGTAATTGACGTCCTGCAGATGTCCCCACCCGGAGATCTGATTGGGGGACTATTTTACCTCCGGAAAATTTATCAGAAAGACTTGTCATGTTTTAAGTAGCATAAATGTAACCATTTTTTAACTGGATACCAATTCTTTTGCTTGTAATGGTGGTTACATCATCCACTCACTTTAACCCCCAGTATGTCTGGAGGGCTACAACTGTCTTTGGTTAATGGGTCCATCGGACCTGGCTGGGAGGAGTTTTAAAGTCCATCAGCTTTCCTCACAAGCACCAATTGTGGAACATTTGTACGCCGTGACAGGCCAGCGTAAGAGATGAAATAGCATTTCCTCTATTTCTAATGTAGTTATACCGCTAATGCTCTGTCCTCAGAGCCTCATTGGTAAAAGCAGGTTGCACCACAGGCAGGTTGAGGGTGGGGTTTAGATAGGAGAGGTTATGGAATGCACATCACTATCCCTTGCATCCCAGTGCACAGGAAATGGTAGATGCTTAAAATCAAGAGGTAAATCCGTTGGAATCATCGGAATATGCAAGGTTAAGATATCCTCTCTTTTGTACTTTCCCTTGATGACTGTTGCCTCGATGACATTCATTAGCTTTTTCACAGTTAGTCTTGTTGCACAGTTGTGGTTGGTTAATATTATGCAGCATGATCACAACTGATCCTAATTTTAATTTTAAATTGTCCAGGCAATTCTAATGAATTTAAAAGCTCTGTGGGATAGTTGACTAGGTCATCCTGGTTTATAAATGTGTCTACTGATTTGTGTGAAAAAAACTCCTCTGGAAGAACCAGACACTCTAGAATGCAATTCTGACATACCAACACGATTATTAGCAGTATCTGTGTCTAGCTGTTCATCAGTGCAGTCAGCACATGACATAGCTCGTCACACATTTGACTGACTTCTACGACCTAAGTCAGGTCATGTTCTTCTTGGCATAGTGAAAAGGTTTCAGCGAACTTCTTAAGTCACAAAGGAATTCAATTAATTTTGTGTCAGTTCAATTTACATTCATGAATTCACAAACACAAATTATAAAGCAGATAACCAAGGATTCATCAGTATTTGACAATTGTCTGTGGTCAAATATTTATAGTGTTATAGTGCATCCAGAAATTAATTTTGTATCTAATCTTTGAAAGGTATATCTTGCCACATTAAAAAAATTTCAGTTTTGATAACAAACAATAAATGTTATTTAATAAAATATGGTAAGTGAAACAGCTTTGAAGACTTTGGCAAGGAGTGGAATATCTGACTACTTTGTAATGTTTTTGTTTGTCGAAAATAAAAGAAGTTGTATGTATTCCATAAAAGTTTGTGTACTTTTATATTTAGTTAATAACCCAGTCCATTATCACTTCAGGTATTTATTCTCACCTTTAAAATCTTCCTTGGACTTGCACAAATATTTTGAAATCAAAATTAGGCAAATCAGTTCAGCCGTTCTGAGTTTTTGTGAGACTAAGAAACATCAATTCATTATATATAATGAAATAAAGAGAAATTTAACAGAGCATATAAACACATTATTAATATGGCTTTAATTAATGGTTTTAATAAAGTCTTTATACATTAAAAGATTGAAAAATTGAAATATAAAAAAAAAAAACATAAATGATATTTCTACTCTTAAAAAAAATAAAAGAATTATAATTTTAAGAAATTTACTTACCATCCTTGGGTTAATAAACATTTTCAAAAAAATATTTAAAGAAGTTGGTATAACTTTGCTTTCTCAAAATAAATATAATATTAAAAATTTTCTAAATTTCCCTAAAAAAATATAAAATTCCCGGTAATAGAAAATCTTGCATTTATCAATTTAATTGTTTAGATTGCAACCAGGTTAACATTGGAAGGACCAAACATGATTTGGGAACCAGAACGAAAGAACTTTTTCAAAATATTAGGTATAAATAGACTGATAAATAGGCATTGGTACATCATTTTTTGTCATTTAACCATGAAATAAATCCAGAAGAATAAATTAATTTCCATCAATTAACCAAAATAATAAGAGTTAAATGATGAAGCCTGGGATTTAAGTACTTACGAGAGTAAGTCACCACAAACGTTGTATCTCGGATGCGAGAGCCCCTAGTGGTCTACCGGGGAAATGTACAAGTCAAATGGAGAATTTATTGTCAGGACGGCACGTTGGTCATGGTAGCTCAATAGGTTAGAGCTACTGGATGGAAACCAGGAGATCCGTGGTTCAAATCCCAGCCATGGCATTGAATTTTTCATGTTGGCTCTATGTATAGATAGCCTTCTTTATATTCTAAATTACATTTTATTCATATTATTTTCAAATCCAGAAATGTATTTATCTGTAACAAAATTTTGTGAGTTGTCTTGAAGTCAATAATTGGAACAAATGGGCTCATGATTTTTCATTGCCATTTCTTTTATTGTTTGTAACACTTTCTTTGAACAAAAAGAAATATTGTGTTAACTTGTATCTCTTACATTGTATAATTTTGCAGGTTAATTGAACACAAACTATCTTCAGATATATTTCAATTTCTCTTAGGTAGTTGGGACATCAACAGGCAATATCATTCAGTGGTTAACATTTGAACAGTCTCATCAATTTAATGAAATTTATTATGTTGAAGCATGAATATTACAAATAGAAAGTTGGGTGGAAGTTGAAAATGGACACAATGGCTTCCGAAACTAGTCCATCAATAATATAAAAATGCAAGTGACAAGTAGTTTTTTCAAGAAATAATCTGTTACAATTTAACAACACTATGTGGCTACATTGATAAAGGCAAATTATTTTGGAAACATTTGTCATGATTTGCTGGGTCATATCACAAATCGTAATTGCTGGATTTTACAGGTGCAGTATGCAGCTGATGATGCCTTGGTTGCTGTAGAGTTATTCAGTGTATTAATAGATAATAAATTATCATGCTGGTGGCGCCCAAAAAAGCTGGAATGGCACAAAATTATTAAATTATGTCACAGGTAAATGAACTATTATGCTTTTCAATCTTTATCTTTGTTTCTAAATCTTAAGTATTATATTAATATATGGTCAGCAGCTGGAAACAGTAGTTTAATTTACTTAATAAGTTTAGTTGGTATTAGTTACATTCACATCGCATATCATTTACTATACTGTAATACTATAGTAAGTTTAACTGTAAGCAGGGCTTGTAGTAAACTTCAGCTGGAGTGCAATGGAACGCATTCCGGTAAACTTTTACAAACTCTAGTGAAATATAAAATTGAAATTACCGCCTATATTAAGCACAAGAGTTTGCATTTTGTCATCACTGTTGATGCAGAAATAATTCTAATACACTTCTTTTAGTGCTGCCATCTCCCATTCGTTAACCTAAAACTGCCTTACAGCTGGTAAACTTTTACAAACTCCAGTGAAATTTAAAATTGATATTACTTTCCATATTGAGTGCAAGATTTTGCATTTTGTTATCATCGTTGATGCAGAAGTAATTCTTTAATACACTGCATTTAGTGCTGCCATCTTCCATTCACTAACCCAAAACTGCCTTACAGCACCATTTCCGTTCCTTAAAATTAGTAGGATTACAGAGTGCAGCTATACATGAGCAAACATCAATGCAAAGGTAAAATAAGCAGGCTGTGATAAGATGCAGTTCTCTTCTTTGCATCTGCTTGATTATAGTGCAATACTATTATTTTCAGAAGAGTCTAATTTTAGATTTTTAGATTTCTTGTACAATATGATCGAGTGAGAAAATTCTAGCAAACTTTTTACAGGAAAAAAGCACTGACTTAAGTATAATAAATTATGCTCATAAACATATAAATGATTGTGGAACTAATTCTGTCTCAGCTTATCAAATAAATTATATTACTATTTTAAATTATAAAAATTAAGATGGATATTAAGCATAGGGCATGTACTGTGAAAAACAGATTTCA
Organism: Mantis religiosa; assembly: GCA_030765055.1. Taxonomy (NCBI): domain Eukaryota; kingdom Metazoa; phylum Arthropoda; class Insecta; order Mantodea; family Mantidae; genus Mantis; species Mantis religiosa. Next base: position 175,647,321 of record CM060949.1, on the reverse strand, counting down.
TGGAAGATGTACACTATATAAAAATTAAAAATGATTAATATATAGTTCAATAAAAGACCTGAACAGGGATCTCAAACTTGCATATCTTGTATTTTCCTGAAACATCCCACTTAGAATTTTGCCCGAGATATGAACAGATTGTGATTAAATATGTAAAATATGAAGCTTTAACAGTGAAGCAAACAAATATATACAAATATAAAATTTGTAACTCAGAGAACTTCACTTATAAGAAATGATGACTGCTTTCTTACGAATTGACTAGGATTGCGATTTCGTGAATATCTTATTCACATTATCAGCGTGAACCATCAACAATCTTGTTGTTAACACTACCATCGCTAGATGTCACTATGTCTATTTTAGTACTACCAACCTCTGAAAATGAAACAAATTTAAAAACAGAATCGACTGCCAGTATTTCAAAATTTCAAATTTGTAAGAAAACGGTCATAATTTCTTATAAGATAAGTGAAGTTCTTTGACTTACAAATCATTATATTTGTATATAAATTGTGATTAGGTTGTTAAGATATTGTTTTTCATCAAAGAAACTAAAAAATAAAAAACAAAATAGTAAATATTTCCACTTGTTATTCAACGTTAGGTCGTTTGTATTTATGAAACTATGAATAAATTAAATTTGTCATTAGTCACATGTAATATTTATTGGTTACATTTCATATTTCCTCCTTTTTTGATTAACACCTCAACCAGTTGCTATTTTAAAGAGTTGCTTGTCCCTTTGGATTTTGTACTTGTTGCACCTTGGTTATTGGTGTATAAGAATCATTTTAACTAATACTAGGTAACTAACCCTATGTCCTCCCCATCTCATTTCATCTTATCTCTAAACTGACATTTCACAGTGCTATTTCACATGCACCTTTCCTAAATATTTCCCACAAGCTCTAACAAATTCTCTTCTGTTATTAAACTTTCTTTTTGCTAATTCCCTAGATTATCTTATTTTATAAAATCTCAGTTCACTCCTCTATACCTATTCTCTCTCTCTCCTCTTTTTTTTTTTTTTTTTTTTTTTTTTTTTTTTTTTGTGGGGTGGCACTGAAAAACACAGTAACAGAAGAAAGAGATCCAACAGTAGTATGCATGCCTCTTTGTTTCTTACAGCAACTGTATTAACCAGTGTCATATATTAGTGTGGTTGGCATTATGCATGCATTTTTGCTTCTCATATCAATTTCCATAGCTGATGGCATTCATCTTGTCTTTTACTGTTACATTGTATGCCTGCTATAAATGAAAAGACATAAACATTCCTATTTTAAATCCTCTTCTCAGGTTGGTACAGGCTGCTCCAGAAGTATCTGCAATTACTTACAAATTACAGTTTCTCCTCCATTTATACCAGTTTAAAAATGAGATTTCAAGAATAGAATTTAGGACTGAATTTTTTTAATGAATTATTTAGGTAAATACCTTGAGGAACTATGAATAGGCATTTGATTTGCACAAGTTATAACGTAAAGCACTGGAGACTAATAAATTCAACAGTAAATGCAGGAAAATACATAGTTTGGAGTGATAGATTGAGGTTTGACTATATAAAATACTTCTTTGTGGTTGCAAGACTGTTTACTTCTTGCAAACCATAGGTATAAGCTTAGGTTGCTACTGTGTCATCTAGTGAACCCAGAGTTTAAATTTTGCAGTTAGAGAACATGTGTTCTATTATGTCTAAATAAGAATAAACCTTAACACTTGAAGTAACAGTGACATGATTATCTCAATTTTTATTTTTTACCAATGTTACCTCTTCCTTCTCTGTACCCTTTAATTTAAACAGATAGACATGCATTTTGTTTCTTTTTTATTCTGCAGTTATATTGATATTAACTACCAGGTGAGGTCATCCGGAGAAACTAGTAAATCTGGTAATACACTTCTGAAACCCACAGGACGTGCCAGTAAATTTTCTTCAAGAGGACTTTCTACTCGTAAGAAGCCACTTTATGATAACTTCTACTTGCAAGCTCCTGATGGAGAACTTCTTTCCACCATAGATAGCAAAAAAGCTAAATGGTTTGTATTTAGAACTATATTTGTAGACTGGTCTTAATTTGTAAGATTTTTGTTATCATCTTAGCTATTTCTGACGTACAACATTGGGTGAAGTATAACATATCAAATAGAAGATGATTATTCTACTTAGCAGAAAAACTAATTTTTAAGAACAGCTTGTTTAGCCATTTTTATACATCAAGTAACACTGAGATAATAGTGATAGACTAGCAGTTGACCACATGGCCTGACATAACAATGTATTACATATAATTTCATAATTTCTCGCCCTTTTCTCAATTTACTACACTGTGAATATATTGGCACATTACGAAAAATTGGCAAAGTTCATGAAGCTTAAATGTGAACATTATAATGTTGGTGTAATTAATGGTTAACCGAAAATGACAGTGTTAACTTATAACATGCAATTACACATACACACCATAACTCATGTTACATTTCATGTTCACTTAGAAAAATGCCAACTTAAGTTATTGTTGTAAATGAATTAAGGTTGTGCATTAATAGGTAAGAGACTTAAGTTCCATGAAACCAATATAGCTGTGTGTGTTTACTCATTTGTATCCATTTTCATCAATTTTGAAGGTAAAATTGCTGGATGACAACAGTATATTATGATCATGCTATTGTCTGATTGCATCAACACTTCATGATTGTATACTAAAACTTAACTAATACACAGCTGAGAGCATAATAACCTCTTGACCAGAAAACATGTTCATTCTGTATTTAGTTTGCAACATTCTATAACACAGCTTGCATGTTAAGCAGCATAGCATAGTCTTTATTCCATTATTTTTAAAAGGATACTTTGCTTGGCAATTTTTGGAATTTTGAAGCCATCAGTTGATATATGAACAGGCTCAAATTATGTGCACAGACATGTCCAAACTGTTATCCGTCTTGCCACAGGAGCTTTCCGCACCACTCGAGTCGACTGCCTGTATGCAGACTCAGGCGAACCTCCACTCCATATTCGTCGCTCGCTGTTACTCTGCTCATACGTCTCGAAATTGGCAGGTTACCCCAATCATCCTTGTTTCAAACCAGTTCTGTGTCCAGATTTAGTCCACCGTTATATGCGTCCTGGTTCTGGGACACGCCCCATGGGAATAAGATTGCAGGATCTCCTACATTCGCATGGCCTACGAATGCCTCGCGTTGAGAGGTCGTCCATCAGCCCTTATCCTGCTTGGCAGCTCGATCGTGCGCGGTTCGATCTCGCTCTTTCCAGCAACTCTAGACTCCACATTCGGTGTTCCAACAACTTTTTGCCGAACTACTGGGTCGTTACCCTAACTATGTTCCGGTCTTTACAGACGGTTCTCAGGTAGCAGTACGGGTTGCGCGTTCTTCATTAACGGTGAGGCTCATAAATTTTGCCTTCTGGACTCCACTTCGGTCTTCTTAGCAGAGCTGTATGCCATCTTCTATTTGCTCCTTTTTATTTGCAAGTTAGCTCCTGGCTCTTTTATTGTTTGCACTGACTCTCTAAGTGCTCTTCAGGCCTTGCAACAGCACACTGCCGCTCACACCCTTGTTTTAAAAATACAGACCCAGATCTCGCAAATGCTCAGTCACGGATACCATTTTGTTTTTACTTGGACCCCAGGCCATGTGGGGATTTCCGGGAACGAGGAGGCGGACACGGCTGCTAAGTCCGCTTGCCGTTTGCCCCGGAGTTTAACAACTACGGTGCCATACCAGGATGTGCAACGTTTTTTCCGTCGCCAACTCCTATCTGCTTGGCAGCAATCCTGGACAGCTTTGGAAGGCACACAACTCTGGGCAATAAAGGAGAGCGTACAACCCCGGCCAACTTCCTGCAGGGAATACCGGCGAGCCGAGGTGATACTCACCCGGCTGAGAATTGGACACACACGAGCGACTCATGGCCATCTGTTAAGAGGGGAACCGGCCCCTGTGCGTGCTCCGTGTGCAGTACGCCTCACTGTGTGCCATGTATTGCTCGATTGCCCGCAGTACGCCCGCGTTCGTCAGTCTTTGGGCCTGGGGACTAACTTGCACTGTGTTTTAGGGGACGACCCAGTGGCCGTGGATAAGGCACTGCGGTTTGTTGCTAAAATTGGTTTTATTAAACAAGTCTGACTTGTATTTTATATTTTTTAACTTTAGAGATTTTAGTACTGGGATGAGTTTTTTATGTGCTTTTAATAGTTGACTGTTTTTATTTTATCTTACTTTTTAACTTTGTGTAGCTTTTAGTTCTTAGAGTTGACTTCGGGCCCAAATGACTTTGTTGCCGACGGGCCCTAAAACACCACACACTCACTCACTCACTCACTCACTCACTCACTCACTCACTCACTCACACACACACACACACTAATATGTCCAGGACATATCATAGATTTCTGTTTCTTAAGTAACTTAACTATGTATAGCAAAATCAAAGAAATGTGCATATCACTAATTTGAGGTATAGTGTAAACATAATTTGTTTGCACATATCCTTCACATGATTGTAAATTACTGATGGTTCACTTTAAGTAGTTTGTAACTTTCTTCTGAACTTTGACTGCGCTTAACATATTTGTTTATATACATTAGTATTCAAGTTGAACCATGAAATATTCATTCTGCATTCATTTCCAAAACAATTAATTTTTGCAGTATACAGAGTATTTCATAGAAACCTTAAAAAAAGGTGAGCTACTTTGAGTGACGTAGGCTTTTCTGTAGTCTTAGTTTTAACCAGATATACAGTATGTTTACACTATACTAAACCTTGATAATCCAGTAATTTGTAGTTGAGATTGAAATTTAAATATATTTTCAAAAAACTAAGGAAATGAAAGGCAACCTTATCAAAATGATAATTTGTTCATATAGCTCCAAGTGAGTATCCTTAGCTTCTGGTGAAGACTGCGTTATCTTGGTCAGACTTGCCGACATTTTGCTCATCATGTTATGAGCTTCTTCATGGCATGATGAGCAAAACGTCGGCAAGTCTGACCAAGATGACATGGCCTTCACCGGAAGCTAAGCATACTCATCAAGACATAGGCCTAGCTCCAGGTTTTGCTGTTACATTCTTTTATTCTACTGCACAAGAAAACCATAGCAAATGATATAATGTTAAACATTCTGTTTATGTTTAACGGTTAATATGGGCTATAACATTCATATTAATACCTTATATCTAATTAAATACTTAGATCTAACCAAAATTGGAGGAGCATAGATTGTGTTCTAGATTCTACTTTCTTTCAGAAATGTTACTTATCTCTGAAAATTCAAGTAATACTTGTGGGCAATTTAGTTTCCATGCCAATATGACATATTTTGTATTACATTAATGAGGTAAGACAATTAACTTGGGGAATGGTTTCTTGCATGGTATTGGAGGAAAGGGTTTCTTTGGCTTATGTCCAGAAATTCAGAATAAACTTGCATTTTTACACAGAAAATGAAGCTAGTCACAGTGAAGCAACAAATATTAAACAAATAAAAATATTTGTAAAAGAATCTTCACTTATAAAGAAGAAGGAAGTAATAACATCAACTTCTTAAGTTAAGTGAAGATTCTTTTACAAATATTTTTATTTGTTTAATATTTGCATTTTTACATTTAGAGCATAATTTTTATCACAACAGATTTTCAAAGCACCCTGATGAGTGACAGTGCAAGCATTGTCTAAACATTAATTTACATATATCAGTTCTCTCTGTTAGCTTTGCTGATCACCAAACCAGCAAGATGGAAGGCAAGCAGTCATCTACTGTACAGATATAACAAACTTGAAATAAGGGTGTGCATTATTGTAAAGATGAAGCAGTTCAGGTTCATATGTTCACATGACAATTTTTTTCTCATGACAGCAATTATGATAAATGTCAGGATTTATTAACAAGTTTTATTCCTGTGTTCTGCAGGTATGTTGACAACAATTTGGGAGAAATGGTATGTGAAAACCCGATTACAGTTCGCTTAAATTTTGAACCTTCAGGCCGTTCAGTAGGAGAAGCTGGTCTCTATTATGTGCAAGCCAAGGCTAACTGCTGTGTTGTCTGTGGTTTAGAACAATCCTACTTGCGCAAGAGCATAGTACCACATGAATATCGTAAATATTTTCCAGGTAATAATGGTTTTGTTTATAAATTTTATCCACTAATCTTTATGAGCAACTTGTAAATAAAGTAAGACTAATACCATGGGTATCCAGTATATAATTGCACATCTGTTAGTGTTGTAGCCATTCACATAATTGAAGGACTCAAAAGATTATATATATAGTGTTAAAAACTTATAGGGTCATTCTAACTTATGGTATCCCATTCTGCAGTCTTTTTTCAATGAGAAAGAGAACCGAGAGTCGCCAGAAAAATTGTGTTGTCAGAAGCACACTCAAACCTTACCTTATAATCTTATGTTTGGTTACAAGTTTCTGCAACAGCACATATGGCTACAGAATCATAAATGAAATAAGAAAGCTCCATGACAAAATTATAAGTGTGCATGCTTGCATATGTTAAATGCTCAGAATTTGATAATAAAATCAATCCTCTTGCTTATTTAGATGTGGGGAAGTCATTAATCCAATGTTGCTAATGTCCATTTGGACAATCATGGCCTGTGATTAATCTGAACATTGCAACAGATTATTTTCTAGGTAAATCTGAAATCGTTTTAAGTTTATTATGCGTGCTTGGAGGAATTTAGTAATGTGATGCCAAAATTAATTGAAAAAACTATTTTTAGTCAGTTTTTGATGCTTCGTCACTTAAATTTTTATTTTATTGAGGGACTAGTTTCGACAGCCATCGCTTCCATCTTCAACTTCTATCCAACATCATTTGTCATCTGCTCTCTTCTTTCTGGTTCATAGCTCTACCACCAGAGAGAAGAAAGCAGACAACTGATGATAGTTGGATAGAGGTTGAAGATGGAAGCGATGGCTCCCAAAACTAGTCCCTCAATAATATAAAAATGTAAGTGACAGTGTCAAAAAACCAAATACAAATACTTTTTTCAATTATTTTAAGTTTATTTTAGAGATCCTTTCACTTAAGTTTTTCAGAGGAAGTAAGATATGTCATCATTGCTTGTGAAAATGTTTAAAATCTTTTCTCTGTTTCATAGGGGATATTTTGTTTTGTTATTTGAGCAGTTTTGGAACCCTTCGCAGAGTGATAGAATCTATTAGAAAATTACATATTTATTTAAATTTTGGAGATCATTCTACCCTGTTTGAATTCACTTATCAATGTCGATGAGGCATAGTGGCACTCTTTATTGTTTCCACCATGTTTGACAGCTCTGCAGTGACTAGTGCAACACTGACCTGTCGGACCAACTTGACAGGCCTCTACTCGGCCTACATGTACTTCAGCTCTCTGCAAACTTAATCACTTATTGCTTGCACACTCTTCTACATTTCCACCAAGTTTGGAGTTATTTGGGAAATTCTTTTTGGTGTTGCAATCTGGTATCATTGGTTTAAGAACTTCTACTTTACCATTGAGCCACACATGTGCACTTTCTGGTAGTGTAGCAAATGCATGCATATACTATTGAGGTGATATCATTGGGGTACTGGCCCAAATTTATTTTGGCTTATTTCACAAAATCATGTGTTCTGAGACCATAAGTGTCTTATCATGAATTGTTCCTCCAACATCATTCTAGAGTCTCTTAAGGTTAATAGGTCACATTCTGAAACAACCTTTGTGTGCATGCATGCGTGCGTAGACACACCAGTGAATGATGAATGTGTTTTTTTTTTTTGTGAAGGGGATGTGCGTATTGTTCATTAACATGTAGAGTTGCTAGCGGTTTGGTAATAGTGGTTTAATGCTTTTATGTGTTGCATTGATTTATTAATATTTCATATAGTAATAATCATGTTTTACTGCTAATATTTCTCTCCCACTTCTGATTGCCTAGAAATCACCATTTAGTTCCAGCAGATAGAACAAAATGGTACAATACAAAAAGTGTAGCATCTCATTAAAGCACACAAATTATTTCAAATACATCTTCTTTTGTGGAATTAACCATTTCTGAGACAATCTGTATTATTGATTATGCAATATTCATCTCAAATGGAAGTCCTTATTGTCATATAAAGAGAACTCAATATTAAAGTCATCACATTAAAGTCTTAAAAGTTTGAGGGTGTTGAGCAAGCAGGAGAAGTGAACGATCATGTTTGCTGTAAGCTCCGAAAATGGGAGGAAGAGTGACACATGCAGCTATAGGAGTGGATTTGGTAGTGTATTGGGCAATGTTTAGACTTTTTATGCAGGTGAAATTTAAAAAAAGGGTCCCTGGAGGCTGTATGATGACAAACTATGTTCTAATAGTGAGTGTTATTACAATACTTTTAATGATAGGAGTGAAATTAAACCTGGGATTAGGAAATATACAAGCATTGTTGGAAAAGCTCATGAACAAAATAGGATCTATGGACAGAATGCAACAACTGATAATTGATAGTTTGATCAAAGTGGCGAGAGAAATAAGAGGATGTAAGAGAAGAAATCAAAGGAATAAGAAGAGAAGTGAATTCAGTAGAATTTAAAATGGAAAGATTGGAGACCAGGATTTAACTTGCTGTTCATAGGAATACAAGAGAAGACAGGATTTGGCCAATGGAAGAGGTTTAATAAGTTCTGATTCAAAACCTGGGATGGAGGCATACTTAGGAAAGAATATCGGGAAAAGGTTGATTGTGGCTCAGTTCAACTAATTTATGAGATTTTAGGTAAAGCTAAGTTGCTGAAAGTCTTCTACATCTTTAGTAATAAGGATTTGATGCTACTCAAAGGGAGATAATTTAAAATTTAACACAAAGAATGATGAAAGTGAGAGCAGATGGAAAGCAAGCCTATATTAGGAATTTACAACTCCGGGTAGAAGGAATAAATGTAACTGCTGGAGAGGAAAAGAACATATGAAGAAAGGAGCAGATGAAAAGGAAATAACCTTGCAATATCAGCAGGAAATGCAATCAAGGGCTTTTGGAGGTGATACTTCCATTACCAGACACAAAGCAATATGGAAACAAGCGTTCACCTCAGGAACTGGAGAGATGTAGAAAGAATCAGCTGTTACAAGAAATGCATTATAGAAAAAGGAGGGCAAGAAGTGAGAAAATCAGCTATGTCAACAGGATCTCAAATCAGAGAGATAATGGAAGAACAGATAGAAAAAGGATAGGGTCTCCAAAGAAGGTGGATCTAGAAGAGTCACACAGATTAGTGGAGAAAGACAAGAAGGTATGGTTGCAGAGTATTGGAGTGTTGCAGAGGGTGTTGATGTGAGGGAGGAGATGAAACTGTTAATAGTGGGATATTTTGGTAGTAGGTAAAAGTAAAGCAGTAAGGATTGGTTATGAACTTAGAAAGAGGTTGCAGAGGGTGTTGATGTGAGGGAGGAGATGAAACTGTTAATAGTGGGATATTTTGGTAGTAGGTAAAAGTAAAGCAGTAAGGATTGGTTATGAACTTAGAAAGAGGGGCGTCTTTAATAAATTTAGATTTAGATCAGGTTCACAATAGGGAACAGAAAATATGGTCCAGACAACAAAGCACTTGTTGGATAGTACTTAGTACTGTAAGAAAAATATTTAGAGAATTGTATAGTTAGTGCTTACTTTAGAACTCTTTATGGGGTAATAAGATGATATTAGACCTTGAGATCCACAATAGGCATGTGGAAATTCTGGTCAGTTTAATAAGGGATGAAGAGGTAATCAGACAGGTTAAAAATAATGAAAAGAAATAAAGCAACTGGCCTAGATGGGATTCTCACAGAATTTCTCAAAGAATGATGTCATGACATACAGTTAAGAAATTAACAGGTCAGTTTAATTCAATAAAGGAAAAGGGGTATGTAGCAGTAAATTGAGAAAGTCAGTTATACATCGAGTCCATAAAGAGAAGGGTAGTATAAATAGATATTGTGGGATTGCACTACTGCCTAATCTTTACTAAAATTTTGACAAACAGAATAGTAGTAGTAGTAGTAGTAGTAGTTTTATTCATCCGTTAAGTCAATACAATGACATTGGATACGTCAATACAAATATTTAGAACAATACAAACAATACAAGTATAAAAACAAAACAAAAAAAAAAAAAAGTTGCATCATGTGCAATTAACAAGATCTAAGCATGAACTCATAAATATATATAGTTGCATGGCTCTACAACTACACAGCATTTAAAATGCATCACAAATATATACAATTATATGGCCAGCTACAGTGTATCTAGAAATTCACCTATATCATAATACAGAGGGTAGAAGAAAACAATATCTTGTTCAAATTCCAATTGGGTTTTAGATCTCAGAGAACTGTCGATAATATTCTTATAATAAAGACATTAGTGGATAAGTACCTTAAATGAGAAAGGGGAAAATTATACATGGCTTTATAGACCTAGAGAAGGCTTGATAGGATGAGGTACAGTTACTATGGCACAAATTATTATGCAAAGTATTGAGTGAACACATGATAAAAGCTCTATTGGCACTGTACAAGGGTGGGGGAAGGAGTAGTACCTTGGAAAATAGCACAAGGGAAAGGGTTAAGGCAAGGATGTAAATTAAGCCCTATTTAAGCTATTTCTCCACAACATTGTATTACAGATCGATAATTTATTCATCTTGTAAAATATACATTGTACATGAGTACTATGATATAAGACATGTCAAATTGTGAATTTACAGTGCAATTAACTATACTTGTAAATTAACAAGTCACATCCAATAAGGACTAGTCAGTGTTTGTACAAAATAATGTTTTATAAAGATATCTCAAGAATTTTATAATATACACACTTAATTCAGAAATGTAACAATATTATAAACTTTCCATAAATTCACTAACAGAATAAAAATAGTGGTGTAGCAGGTATGCCAAAACTGACTTTTTAAATGCTGAAAAATTGTAAGTGGTTTTATTGTCTATAGGCAGTTTATTAAAAAAAAATGATTCCTAGGTTTATTACACTGTTTTGATGAGCTCTTGTTTACTTCTATTCACATGAATATCCATTCTCTGTCTAGTATTATGATTATGAATCGTGTCATTAAAGGTACAGTGGCCGTTTCCATTCATTAAATTTGGCTTTGTAAATTTTTAAATTTCATAAATGAAAATACATGGGAGAGGTAAGATTTTAAAGTTTTTAAATAATGGTGTGCACATAGATACTGATTTAACTCCTCCAAGTACTCCTTTCTTGGAAGTGTTGAAAACAGTGTTGTTATAATAAATTAAATTTAAAGGGAGTCGACTGATGACACTAAGTAAGTGTTGTTTGGTTTCATCAATCGACTCCCTTTAAATTTAATCCTCCAAGTGTTCTTAGAATCCGTTTTTGCATTATGAATAATGATTTACAATGTGGTGAGTTACCCCATAATGTTATGCCATATTTTAAAATGGAGTGAGTACACGCAAAATGCACGCTTCTGAGAGCTTTTATGTTAACTATGTGTACCAGTTGTCTGAAATTATAAGAAATTGTACTCCATTTTTTAAGTAGATGACCAACATGTGTCTCCCATTTTAGGTTACTCTGTATCCAAAGATCAAGAAATTTAGTAGTATTTACATACTTAATTACTTTATTATTACATATTAATTGTGATTGTACAGAAGACCTATTCTGAGAAACTTGAAAATGAATTACAGTGTCTTATCCAAGTTTACGATTAAATTATTATTGCTGAACCATTTAGAAATATTACTGAACATTCTGCTCTATATGATTTGTAGCTCTTCAAGTGCATTGCTTTCAATTAATATATTTGTGTCGTCAGCATATTGAACTATTGTTTTAGCTGTAATATTTGACTGTAAATCATTTACAAACAATAAGAAAAGAATAGGACCCAAAATAGAACCTTGTGGTACACAAACTTAATATATTTTATGTCTGATCGGTATTCTTTAATGCAATCTTTTTCTGTATGTGAAATTTCTACTATTTGCTTCCTGTCCTTTAGATATGATTTGATCCATTCCAATGCATGCCCTCTAATACCCATATGTTCTAATTTTTTGAATAGTAAATTGTGGTTTAATACAATGAATGCTTTAGTTAGGGATAAGCAAGAACAATAGCCGTATGCCTGCAAGAAATAATACTGTGATTCTTGGGCTACTTTGTTGATAATGTGGTAGTAGGATCAGTTACAGTAAATGCTCTGAAGCAAGTACTGCAGGAGATTCATAAATACTGCAATGATTGGAACTTAACTGTAAATCATATGATATTTAAAAAGGTAACAAAACTGAGTAAATATGAAAAGTGAAAGAAGGGCATCAAAGAGTATAAAGTAGTAGAGAGAGAATGCATATACTTATACCTCGGCCGTTCTATCTGCGGCTCTGACATTTCTCGAGAGGGGGAAGCAGGCTGTTGCCAGTTCTTGAGCGGGAATTTCAAGCAGAGGAACAATGCGTATTTTAAATATTTCATGTATTTGCATATTTCACGAACCAGTAGCCATATTATTATAACAGCGATAATAATAGGACTTACGAACACTAAACATCGGAGTTCACGCACGAAAATTATACCAAAGAAAGTTCACCAGCGCAAGCCGCTATTAGGCCACGTGGCTCAAACAAATTTAAGCTGGCAACACGGTGTTGGGTTCGGGAGCCATGCCTACCAGCGACAACGCTGATTGGCGCTAGCAGACAGTTTTAGCTTCCTGACCACGACACCGGATGTACAGACTCCCAGTATCACCAACAGAAGCAGTTGGTGTGCGTGAAAGGTGTGAACGAAATATTTGAATAGAGTGATGTTGTAAAGAATATCTTGCATGATAATGAAATTACAAGTTGTATTTCAATGTTTTGAAGCTAATAGATTCCTATACTCTCATTATAAAGATAATTTTGACGATATGTTTTCAATTACTCATTATTATATGTTGGTACTAGTAACCTTCCCCCTCCACCTCGTGCAGCCACTAAATGTCAGAGCCGTAGATACAGCGGCCGGACAGTAGGAGTAAAAGAAGATGTGGGTGGGAAAAACAAAAGAAACTAGTTGTGACAAAAGGAGAAGGAGCCATGTCAGCAGTAAGTTGTAAGTACAGACTACCAAATACTGGTGTCAAATGATTGGGAAAACTGTATAATATGGTGGTGGAACAAACAATGCTTTATGGTATAGAAATTACACCCATAGAATGTTTTATAGGGAAGTATTTGGTCTTCCATGTGCTGTGGCAAGAGTAGCTCAGATGAAAATGAGAAAGGTGTTGAGGAAGGGTATGATTATAGAAAGAGCTCTGAAATTTTGGTTTCTGATCTTAACATTAGATAGAAATAATTTGTGGCAGTGAATACGGTATAAGAAAAAAGTCTTGGAAATCTGGATGGATGAGTAGCATCCGGAAGAACCTGAAAGTGTAAGATAGATAGTTTGTTGTCACATATGTTTTCAGATTTTTGAGCAAAATCTCAATAAACTGGAGGCTCATCAAGTAGGAGTAATATTTACATAAACAAAGTTAGAACAAAATGTACAATATTACAGCTACCTTAGAAAGCAAGTTAATATATACAAACAACTATAAAATTTTTCCAATATAAGTTACAAAAGGACATTATAGGAACTAAGGCTGTAGCTCATCAATCATGTATTCCTTTTCTGAGTAGTAGGCCTTGTCAATTAATAGAATTTTATTGTTTTGCTAAAATATCTTGTAACTAAAGACTGTGATATTGTTGGGCAATTTATTGTAGATTTTTATTCCAGCATATTGTGTGCTTTTCTCATACAGTGACAATTTATGCATGATAGGTTTCAGATTGTTTTGAGTTCTTGTATAACAGTGATGATTTTGTGAATTATAAAATCTTTCAGAGTTTGCATGTGTATATTTAATTTGTATAGATATTGTGATGGTAGGGTTAATATTTTTAGGTCTTTGAACAAATTTTTATAAGATTCTTTAGGTTAGTAAGTGTCATTATGCGGATTATTTTCTTCTGTCTTTTAAAGATGCTTTCCTACCACATGGTATTTCCCCCAAAGTATAATCCCATATGTCATTATGGAATGAAAGTAACCGAAGTACACAATTTTTCTTGTTTCTAAGTCTGTTATTTTTGCTATGCAGCTCATGTACTGAATGTGCTCTTCCCATTTTAATTGCTTATTTAAGTAGATGCCCAAATTTTTTAATTATGTGCATGCTTTACTGAATCTGTAAGGATGTTGTTATGATTGTTTTTATACTGTATGTTGAATTGCATAATGAATGTTTTAGTACAGTCCGGCTGCTCTATCTCCGGCCCTGACAGTTCTCGAGAGGGGGAAGCGCGTTGAAGCCAGTTCTTTAATTGGAATTTCAACCAGAGGAACATGTGTATTTTAAATATTTCACGCATTTGCAGATCGTAACTTCGTAAATGTACGTGGACAATGTGTATATACATGATTCCAGAATAGTTGCATATGGAGACAATATACCATTTACTGGAAAAGAAATAACAAAAGGCTACTTCGCACGAGTGGGAAATTCCTTTCTCATATTATATTGATATACATGTCGCCTTATAGCATCCTTTTGAAAAGCATCAAGTGAAGCTTTAAGGCTGCCTCCTTGCCTTTGCTTTCCTGGTGTATGCAGAACTGCAGACGGCGAACTTAAATCAGCTGGCACTTTTCCTTGGTCTCATTCTTCCCACCTTCAAGGCGTTACAAACTCTGTCCAGCGCCTTGGTAACAGGTAGTAGAGGTCCACCATTGTCCCGCTCCTTCTCGAAGTACTCACGTAGCCTGAATATAAATTCACAGCTTTGGCTCTTATACGAGCCAATTTTTTTCTTGAATTCTGATGAACCAGTAGCCATATTACTATAATATCGATAATAATAAGACTTACAGACGCTACAAATCAGAATTCATGCACACACAAAAAATTAAACAAACCACCAGCACAGGATCCAAAAGCAACTAAAAGCCACGTGGTCCACACAAAATTGCAGCAGCAACACGGTACTGGATTTGCAAGCCACTCCTAGCAGCGACAACGCTGATTGGCACTAGCAGACAGTTTTAACTTCCTGACCACGACACCGGATGTACAGATTCCCACTACCACCAACAGAAGCAGTTGGTGTGTGTGAAAGGTGTGAACGAAATATTCGAATAGAGTGGTGTTATAAAGAATATCTTGCATGATAATGAAATTACAAGTTGGATTTCAATGTTTTGAAGCTTATATAGTCCTATACTCTCATTATAAAGATAATTCTGACAATATTTTTTCAATTACTAATTATTATATGTTGATACTATTAACCTTCCCCCTCCACCTCCTGCAGCCACTAAACGTCAGAGCCGGAGATAGAGCGGCCGGACTGTAGTATTGAGTATTAACCCGTTGTGGAACCACTTTTTTAAGTGATTTAGTGTTTCTTTTGCATTTTGTCATAGTTCCTTACAGTGTGGGATAGGGGAATACTGCAGGAGAGGGAGGAATATTCATAATAAATTTTGGAAAATAATAAAAAAGAGATTTGAAGATATAGAAATCCAAAACCTTTTTGGTGGCATAAGTAATGAAAAAAAGGTCTTTGGTAAATTACATATCAATGAAGGAAACCTGGAAAAATGAGACATGTTGATAAGGTAAATAATAATGAGCAAAGGAAGGTAATGGTATGGGTAAGAACTGGTGTTTGGAGACTGAGAGGACTTGGAAAGGGCATCCCCTAGAGTCAATGGCCTATTTGTGGAGTTAAGGAAGATCTGGAGCACATAGTTTTTGAATGCTAAGGAACATACTTATGGAACAAAGAATTTCTGGGATAGAAATGGTGGATAGGAGAACAGCATTAAGAAGGACTTTTAGAAAGGAGGTTAGGAGCTTAGGTCAGTTTTCATGTAAAGTTAAGAAAAATTGGAAATGGTGTGTACAAAGGGAATCAGAATTAACAATGTTTTGTTATTAGCCATTAATGCCTTAGATAGCTATAGAGAAGTATAAAGTATGTGTAGAAGTAATTATGTTGGGCAGGTATGATGGACTAAGAGTCTGAGAATGCCCGTCATACTCTATTTATTGGCTTAACAAAAATAAATTACAGATTTGACTATCACTCAAGCCTAATTTATACCCCTATACCTATTTTATGTACAAGGAAATGTATATTGTATTCCGGCCCTTTAAGGTTAAAAATGGAAGCTACTGCTCCCAAAACTAGTCCATAAAAAATTAAAAAGTTATGTAGTGTGGAAAAAAATCTGAATACCAAATATATCGAGATTTAACTGTATTGGAACACTACAGTGAAGCGAAATAATTATTAATTTATAGACGATTCGTATTTATTACACATCTGCTTCACTTATAAATTAATAATTATTTCGCTTCACTGTAGTGTTCCAATACAGTTAAATCTCGATATATTGAAGTGACATCAAGTCAAGAGGAACACGCGAAAGTTAGATCCAGCCAATTTAAAAACCAGACAACATGGAGGTAAGAAAGTTCACATTTGAAAATTTCAATGAACATTTCGGCAACAAGAAAGAAATAAAACAATATTTGAAACTAAAGAAAAAAAGAAGGCTAATATCAGCGGGCATAAAATTTATCAACAGATGCCTAAAACAAAACATCTCTCCGAAAAGAAAAGTAGTAAAATTTAACCACAACAGTAGAGAACAATTAGCTGCTGAAAAAGCCAGTTAAAATCCGAAAAAGCCAATCAATATAGAAAACTAACTAATATAGACCTCTCATTGTACAACTTTTTTCTTTTAAATACGTAAGTGAAGCAGATGTGTAATAAATATGACTCATCTATAAATTAATAATGAATACCAAATATTTATCAATTAATTTGGATGTCGCAGTAACTAAATTCCTCCAAACCTCAGTTCATGTTTCAGTGATGTTAAAATTGTGTGTTACTTTATTTCCACTACCTGATTATCATGCACTTAATGTGAGAGGATGACAGAAATTTTAAATGAGCTTTTTTAATCCATGAATGGAGTGCTTCTAGTTTAAAAATGGTGACATAATCATTGTAAAAATTCATTGGAACTTTGTATTACCTGTTAATTATAAAGTAAACTGCATTTTTACTTACAATTTTATGTTCTAGTGGTGATGAAAGAGCATCAGTCCCATGATGTGCTGCTTCTCTGTCTGAATTGTCACAAAAGGAGTAGCAAGTATGATTCTATACTTCGTCAGCAATTGGCAGTAGAATGTAATGCACTAATTGGTGTATGTGATGACAAGAAGGTAATGTATGCATTCAGTTTAGTAGCATTGGGCAGTTATACTGTTATTTAATGTTGCACATTAAAGATAAACAACAAAAAAGAAGAAATAAACAGAATACTAGGAAGCTAGTATATAATACTTTGAGGTGAGGAAGCACTCACCTCAAACATAACATGATTTGAATAAATTCTATGTTGAAATGTAGGATACTATGGGGAAATAAATGGAAACTTTCATATGTTGCTATTATGCTTAGATGACTTTTTCTGCTGAATTTTAAATTCTCTATATGAGGGATAATGGAAAAGTAATGGGAATTTTTAAATTTCACTGCTTTATATATCCAATTTTCACCGTATTGGTACACATGTTTCTGATGTATGTTTGCATTTTCAACTGTTTTTAATATTTAGTTTATTTTGGACAGTTGAAAAGGTTATATGTGTTGGCGAGTGTTATGCGAATTTCTGTGAATTTTTGCTTTAGAAAAGGATGGATCAAAGAATTTGCATTCAATTTTGATTTAAAAATGGAATAAAGTGCAGCACCACATTCGAAATGTTGACTGCAGCTGTTGAGGAATCTACTATAAATAAGACTAGAGTTTGAGTGATATAGATGCTTCAAAGAGGGTCATGAAGATGACCACCCTGGATGGCAGTTACTGACAGGATGTGGAAGAAGTAAAGAATATGGTCCTGGAAAATTGCCAAATCACCATCACAGAGGTTGCTCATGTCGGCTTGTTCTTGCACTCTTACCAAACAATTTTTTTCAGATGTTTTGGGCATGAAACATGTGACAGCAAATATAGAATAAAATAAAGTATTTCAGAAAGTGGAGTGACATTGTTACTAAAATTAAGGCAAGTGAGTCAATCTTATATATACTTTTCTCCACTTACAAGTTTTTTAATGAAGACTAGTTTCTGGGAACTTCTTCCCTATCCTCAGTTCTGTTCATAAAATACATTATTAAAACACGTTAGTGTACATTGTCTTTTTTCTAATGGTAATTTTTTATAAAATTTTATGCCTAATATTTCAAAACTCTTCTGAGTGGTCATCAGTCTGTGTTTTGGAACATCAATAAGTTGATGGGTTCGAGTATTGTATGGGTGTATATCTTGTCTTATTTGCAATTCTGGTAAGTGATTTTTTTATTATAGAGTAGTACACTATAAATATATAAATTTATAACAGTCATTATTTTTAACTTACTAATTAATGGTACTAGTTTTGGTGAATCTGAAATTATTTGAATAACCTTTTTTTGCAAAGTACCTCAGAGACATGTGAGCTGTTTCCCCAAAGTAAAATTCTGTAAGTTATCATGCTTTGAAAAAAGAAAAAATATATCTAATGTATGCTTCGGGTATGTGGACTTTCAGCTTTCTGATCAAATGAACAACTCGGGAAAGTTTAGATGTTACGTATATACCTATTATGTGAGGCCCATAATAATTTGTCAGTTACTATTCCTAAAAATGTAATGTTATTCAAACTATTGTTTATTGGGGACTCTCTTAAGTTAAATATTGTATTCTGGATTTTATTTTCATTGAGTAAGAAACTTTCGGCTCTGAACCATTTGTCGGCTTGCATTAACATATTTTCTGTTGTGGCTGTAAGTGAATGGTTCTCTAATGTCTACAAAAGTAGTGTCATCTGCATACAGAAATGAATGGGTGACTGTGAAAGATGGCAGATCATTTATCATTAAAAGTAGTAATGGTTCGACGACTGAGCCCTGTGGAACGTTACATTTGACCTCTGCTGTTTTTGACGTCTTATTACCTATATGGACCACTTCCAGGTACGATTAAAGTTTTAGGGCAGGACTTTTTACTCCATAGTAATTTAATTTGTTGATTAGGTAAGTATGGTTTGCACAGTCAAATGCTTTGCTAAGAACCCAAAAGGTTGTCTGTGCACAGTTTTTCGTTTTAAACACATCAAGTATTTTTCTTATCAAGGAAGCTATAGCATCAGCAGTTGACTTTCCTTTCCGGAAAACAAATTGTGAATCTGTTAAGAATATTGTTTTGGTCTAGATAACTGTACAATTGAACATACTCAGACTTCGTAGGTTCGTGAAATTAAAAGTCCAATTGCACAAACTTAAAATGTTCTTTATTTCCACCGAATTACAGTTGGAACACTTGCCGATTACATAGAATTACGTAGCGCACACAATTACAATTCACCAGATCGTCTGTCACAGGTCCACTCTACACTCACAATTACGTACAACTCCTCTGATACATGTACACAGTCTTCCAGTCCATTCACTAGCACGGCGCTCCTCACGGCAGCTCGCCAAGAACTGAACTGAACTCTCGGTCGCATTGTGCTTCTATTTATAAGTGGCTAAATGTTTCTAGAGAATTCTTTACTAGCACGGCGCTCCTCACGGCAGCTTGCCAAGAACTGAACTGAACTCTCGGTCGCATTGTGCTTCTATTTATAAGTGGCTAAATGTTTCTAGAGAATTCTTTACCATGGAGAGGAAAGATATTCCGGAGATTTCGCGTTCTTTCAGGCGGCAGGAGGAGGGGAAACGAAGATTCAGCCACCCCTGTGGTTTCCCCTCTCTCCACCCTGTCACGCCTCCGCAGGCACCAGCTGACCGACGAGGGTGCTGTCCGAATGCCACATGCCCCCCTTCCACCGGCCACCCCCTCCCGTAGCCGACCGCAAGTTCACCGATTGGGTAACAATACATTAGCAATTCAAGTACTTCTGCAAATATGGGAACAAGTGATACTGGGCAATAACTAGCTGCTGAGTTTTTATCTGCCTTTTTATAGATTTTAATAACTCTTGGCACCTTTAGTAATATTTGGGAAAGTTCCCTTTTGAATACATTTATTTAAACAGAAAGTAAGCAGGTATACAATACAGTCTGTAACTTTTTAAAGTATATTGCTAGACAGACATAAATGTCATTGTTGTACTATGATTTGAAACTGCTGATAGTATTTGACATAAGGTCTGGACTAACTTCTGAGAAAACAAAGCTTCCTTAATTTTACAAGGATCGGCTGATAAGTCCGAGGCCTCACATAGAATTTTTTCCTCACATAGAATTTTTTATTATTTTTTTATTTTTTTTTATCTGCCGTAGGAGTCAGCCAGACTCGTGGCATCCTCAAAAATACAGTTTCAAAGATATAAAAATGAATTACAAATATGATTGAAAATGTTACAAATTAATATGAAGTCTAATACACTAGTACATTTTAAAAATACATACAGTAAAATAAAATTTATTATTACGATTTTATATTAAAATTAACTGATGCTAAAAGGTAAAATTTTTAACAATATAAGTTGCACTGATTGCCTAAACCTTTTGTATTTCCTTTTACACAAAATCTGTATAAAAATCAACACTAATTTAATATTTTACTTATCTGCTTAAGTATTCCTCAAGTGTATAAAAACTACCATTTATACAGAACTTCTTTAACTCTCTTTTAAATCTATTTGTCACTTGTATACCTTTTATTTCTCCTATGAGCTACAGCATGAAAGTTATTGATTTCCCTAGTTTCATAATTATGTATTTGACTGTTTGTTTTCTGACTTATAAATTTTGTTTTTGCAAGCATTATTACTTCAAATATATATAATATATATAATATGAGAGAGAGAGAGAGAGAGAGAGAGAGAGAGAGAGAGGGAGGGAGGGAGGGAGGGAGGG